>WTXE01000339.1:0-25058 GCA_022496225.1 Russula aff. rugulosa BPL654 | reverse complement strand
ATAGAGTGACATAAAACTTGTGTTGCCCCACGATGGACAACACAGTTATCCTGTCAGCTATTTTTCAGGTCCCAGCTGAGAAACATACAAGAATCAAACTCACACTGCAGTGGCCAACACCGAGAATACGTATCTGGGAACGGCCGCTAATGGCGGGACAAGAGTCTGGAAGGCCATGCCCATCGAATATATCGTTGGGGCATTATTTCCCGTCAGGCTCAAGCTGAGCAACACCATCAGAACCTTCCTAAATCCCCAACTGGGGAGAGCATTGCGTTAAGAAGTCCACCGACGTTGTCGTCGGTAAAGCCCGCATTCCAGTTAGCCACAGAAGGGGCAGATATTCCTGCGGCAGCGCCAAGGCATTGAATAGTGATCTTTAGGTTGTCAAACGTGTCACGGGACCAGTCAAACTAACTCTCACTGTAGGAATATTGAGACCGAGGTACGAGTAAAGAAAATTCGCCAGCTGAATTCTTAGAGATCAGACTCCGATGCAAGCCAGCGTAGAATATGACAAACCTGGACACACGAGGGTGGAAGTACGCTGTGTAGTCCGAGCTGAAGGCCGCCCACGTCATCATAGAACCAGCAATTACCGCCCCGTAGCTGAAAATCTGTGCCGCTGTCGCAGGTTCTGTTGGGGTGTCGACAAAATTTTCCGCTGACACCCGTGGTAATGACGAAGACGAGAAGAGTCGGAATCCAGGCACAATTTTCGTACCTACGGAAGGTCAGAAAGAGGCTGAGGTTATTCCCGATGTGGTAACAATGCTCACCAGTTAAGAACTCTGAGCCCGCAGAAGGACACCTATTTATCGACACGATCAGGAATCGTAGGATTATAAAGGATAGCATTGACTGACGAAGAGGGAGATCATCGAGATGATCACAATCCCAACGCTAACAAAATCGGTGAGATTCACGACTGCGTAGCACGTAGCACTGCTCACGTCCAGCTGATCTTGGCGATACTAGCAAGGGCCTGGCCGCCTAGTATGCTATTCAAGATACAGAAACCCATGTTGCTCGTGAGTGAGAGCAAACTGGGAACCATGGCGCCATAATATCTATAGATATTGAATCACCCTTGCCGGTTGGAGTACGGTGACGACAATTGCAAAGGTACTCACCCAAATGTATATCGTGATGCGCACAGCTGACGGAAACCCAGTTTAGGGCCCCACGTCGTACTTGTTCACCGCGTTTTAGTACATTTCGCATCGAGGCCACTTCCATCCCCGAGAGCAGCACTCACAGGTATGCCGGAGGAACAGCACAAATTAGGTTGAAGAACAGGATGACCAGGCACGAGTCGCGAAGGCCAAGTCCAAAGGTCGCCGGACCCAGTGTTCCCGATGCAAATCTACGAAAGAGCCAAAGTATAGGGTTGGCCTACGAACGCAATTAAGAGAAAGGAACACGCACGACAAGATGTTCATATTCGCAGACATCCATATGAAGAATATTTTAATGAAATGCGTCTCTGTCCTATCCTCGACGGCGACAGGATGGATACCTATCAAGTGTCAGGTGCGCGAATACAGTTCGCAGTATTCCACACGGCGCTCTCTGATCAGGTCGATGAAGTTTCGGATTCGAGATATGATACGCACCCCGCGCCTCTACTCCCCAGGTCAAGAGCTTCTGCGAAAGAAACCGAATAAGGTTGGTGGCAGAGGTTGTCCAGGTGGGAGCAACATCGTCCTCAAACGGTTTTTTTTCATCAAAGCTCTTCACTGAGCCGCGCGCATGGGCTGAGTCCTCCATACTACGATCGACGTTGGAGAAGTTGAAGGTGAGAATGCGATCACAAGACAGGGTTTTTATAAGAAGTTCAAAGGCAGTCAAAGTCAAGCCATATCGCCCAATGAAGTGTAAGCGAGTTTATGCATGTGGATCTTGCCCCGACGGGGAGGCCAACGCGGGCGCGGTCATCATCACTTACTACCTCCGAGTCGGGGGGCGCTAACAACGCACCGACTTTATCGGCCAATGACTTTTGGATTCATATCTGTATATGAGTATGCCATTTGTCTCGTGTTCACGAAGCACAGCGATAAGATAATTGCGCGCCACCTAATTTTAGTTTGGTGATCATGAGACGATGCCGCCGTGGGTATTATCTTTACCGAATTAGCCTTATCGTGAGTCTCTCACGCTAAATCACCGGGTCATCTTGTAGGCCCCAGCCAATGATCGCCACGGGCCAGGCATAATATAATACAGTGCATAGCGCCTGTACAATCTGTACTACTTGCTTTAACAGATTTTCTACTATGAGTTGGTGACAATGTATTGACTCTGAGGAACGCCAAGTTGTTAAACTTTTGCACGTCCAGACATCGGGTCACACGGAAGGCACATACGTGGTGGAAGAAGGAATATGATGGTACGTACTCTTCTGTACCCAGCCAGCCAATGTGCAGTAGACTAGGTTCAAGGGTTACCGGTTACCGGTTACTGGACTCCTGCTGGCAATCGGGTCACGGAGTTTCAATTAGATAACCGTAATTATTACTGCCACAGCGTGCATGATGATTCGCTTCTTCATGAGATCCAGTAGCCAGCACCATCCATCTCCGAAAATTGGCGACTTTGAATAGACCTGGTCCTGTCTAAATGTAGAGGCGTCATCACCGTGATACGAAAGGGTATCTAGTGAGAAGCAAAATACTTTCTGATATCCCTCATTGAGCATGCGAACTCCATCAAAAAAATCGGACAGCCGAGAGGTACAATAGAGTTGGGTCAGAGAATACAGTTGGGATGGCATCGAGCTGCAAATATGTATCATTGGGCATATATGGCGTGACCATTGTGTCACCCCGGACGAATACCCTGCTGACAAGAGAAAAGAAATCTATCGAGAGGTGACGCCTTCAGAGTGAATTCGTCAAGCATGTTGCAAGATAGTTGGGGGGAGGAGAGGACAAAGCTGGGAGCTTGGATGGGAGTGCCCAGCGGGGCTTTTATGATCCTGAGTCTGTCCACTCGTTACGGACAATCGTCGGACATCCTACGGACAGTTACATAACATAACAACATGTTTAGGGCCACTGGCGTGGAGGAGCCCCTTATCATATCATGCCATGTCGTCTTAGGATAGGGATTACGAGCAGTAGGGCGAGGGAAGGAAAGATCAGTCTCGACGCGCGAGGTTTTGTATGCCAGTTTGGAGACAACAGATACGGCCAAATGTCACGGGACTCGACGCGGGCATATTATTACATAATCAATCTCATCACTCACGTTCGCCTCGGTTTACGCTTATTGTAAACTGGCTATAAGGGCACAAATAGTGCAACACTCGCAAGGGAGTGACAAGAGATCAAGAACGAGGTGGCACTGCAGGTGGGGAATGTTTGGGACTGTTGCTGGTGTCCTCTGTGATGCCGGCCAAATGTGTGCCAGATCATGAGTACTTTCGAATTTTAGAACACTTTCACATTGACATCTCCGTCGTCGGCCTCACCTAAGTCTAAAAAAGTCGTTCTTGATGTCTTCCTCTGGCCATTCTTCAAGTTCTCAATCATGACAACTCGAGTCAGTGAATAGTCTTGTTCCCCATCGTGTTGACTGCCCGAGCAGCGTGTCAGCCACCGCTATCTCTCTCTCCTGCGACTCGGACTCTGGCTTGTTCTTCGTCTTGTATCCTTCGTTCCGCGCACATCACCACTTTACCTCACCGCCTCGGTCGCATCTAATCCAATCTTCTTCGGATTCTGTTGTCAGAGCCGACCTATCGCCACGGAGTAACACGGTTTCTCGTGATGGTATTGGCTCAGCGCCCTATTCGTTCCTCAGTTGTTTAATCTTACATCCATTATCTGCGACCGTACTGCAATTCCCCTTTCTTATTAACTCTCTTTTAACAAGCAACACATGGCTGATGTCTGAGAATCCGACAGGGATCAGTTTCCCCAACATGAAGGTGAGCAGTATTTCTTTATTATGACATCACTACGATGGCTGCTGTAAGTAGGTTCCTTTGTTCCTTACAAAGTACCCGAGTTTCGAATTTACGTAGCAATGTAGCAAAAAGGCGCTAGAATGTCGGCCCCGAATACGACATATCTCTGGCATCTTTCCATTCTCTTTTCCCACTTTCCTGTACGTCGCATGTGCGATCGAACCTCGTCATTTCCCTTTAGTAGTGCAGCCCCGGCTCCAAGATTCGCTGAAGTCGTGATAAACAAGCTACTGTACCTTCAAAGCACTCCGTAACTACGCAACAACAGGGTACGTTGTGAGGGAAAGTACGTCAGGCCCACGATGATGAAACGCCGAATGCCACTGTAGGAGTGATCCTTTTCATTTTCTGATCCTCTGTTTTCTGTGCGTATAGTACCACGCCCTATAGGACTTCAAGTTCAAGACCTACGTAAATGGTATAATCCAATCAATCAGTCTCGTAAAACGAAGCTCATCCTTCGCTCATCCTAAGAATCATTCGATACAACCAACTGAACCATCTGAATTCCAGCGTCCTTCAGACGCCTCTCCAATGCTTTTCAAAGCGGCGCAGTGGGATATAAAGCAGAGCCGTGACTGTCGCGGCCATTTCAAAGCCGATATCACCAGTCTTACGCGCGATAGGCCCGTATACCACACCTGGCTCATCGAGGGGATCACGAGCGCAAAGCTCGAAATACACGCTCCTAGAGCAGCTGCGCCCAGTGGGAGCAGAGAGGGTACGTTCCAGGACTGGAGGTCATAGCGCGCGAAGCTGCCTTTGCGGAAATACAGGTGTTCAACGCATACCACAGATGCCAATGCCCCTAGAATCATGACAGACATCAATAAGTTTGTTGTCGGTCGATCACTGGAAAAGCTCACCTGCCCAATATCCGATGATACCGAGAAAGTCCGAAAGAGTAGCATAGAATTTGTGCTGCCCTACAATGGACAACACGGCTATACTTTGCGCTGTCATTCGGGTTGCCAAGTGAGTACCAGGAAGTAACCAAACTTACAGTATGATGGCAAACACCGAAAACACGTATCTGGGAACAACAACTAATGGTGGAATAAGGATCTGGAAGTCTATGCCCATCGAATATATCAATGGGGCATTGCTGGCCGTCACGCTCAGGCTGAGCAACACCATCAGAACCTTGCCAAAGTTGCCGCAGGGGAGAGCATTGCGCTAATGAGTCCACCGACATTGCCATCAGCATAGCCTGCTTCCCAGTTAGGAACCGAAGAGGCAGATATTGCTGCGGCAGCGCCGAGGCATTGGAGGGCGATCTGCGGTGGTCAGAGGTGCCGCAAGACAATCTGAGCACTTACCGTAGGAATGTTGAGGCCGAGAAACGAATATACGAAGATTCGCCAGCTGATTTCTTAGAAATTAGTTTAATACAGGCAACCATGAAATTTGACGAACCTAGATACACGAGGGTGGAAATACGCGGTATAGTCAGAGCTAAGCCCCGACCATGGTATTGTGTTCCCGGCAATTGTCGCTCCGAAACGAAAAAAATCTGTTGCGCAGTGGCCGGAGCTACTGGGGTATCGACAAAATGTTTTCCACTGACACCCGTGGCAACAACGAACACGAGAAGAAAAAGATCCAGGAAATATTTTGATACCTGCAGAAAAAAAATCAGGAAAACGTTCAGGTCGTTCCCAAAAGGCTCACCAGTTAAGAACCCTGAGCCCACAGAAGGACACCTATCCATCGAGGCGATCAGGAACCGTTGAAACATAGAGGACTATATGTACTGACGAAGAGGGAGATCGCCGAGATGATCACAATTCCAACGCTACCAAAATCTGTGAGATCGGATTCACGATGCGTAGACACATAGTATTGCTCACGTCCAGCTGATGTTGGCGATACTGGCAAGGGTCTGGCCGCCTAGTATGCTATTCAAGATGCAGAATCCCACGCCGCCCGCGATAGAGAGAAGCTTGGAATTATTACACCATAATATCTGCAGATTTCCAGATATTGATCAATTGCCGTGGCGGGCTGGAGTATAACGACGGCAAGCAGAGTAGTACTCACCCAAAGGTATATCGTGACAAGCACATCTGACGCAAACCCAGTTTTGGGCCCCATGTCGTACTTGATCAAGCCTTAATTCAGCGCATTCGCTTCAAGACCAGTTCCATCCTTCCGAGAACACTCACAAGTATGCCGGGAATAGCACAAATCAGGTTAAAGAAGAGGATGACTAGGCACGAATCCCGAAGGCCAAGTCCAAAGGTCACTGGGCCCAGCGTTCCGAGGCGAATCTACGAGAAAGTTAAATCGTAGGACCCGGAGTTACTACTAGCGCAGTTGAGTAAGAAGGCAGACACACGACAGGATGCTCATATTTGCAGACAGCCATACGAAAAATATCTTGATGAAATGCGTTTCTGTTCTCTCTCGATGGCGACGGGGCGTATACCTATCGAATGGCAGGCAAACCAATCGTTTTCTGATTAGGGCTGTTGCGAGGTCAAGATCATGCAGTACGTACCACGTTCCTCCACTCCCCAGTCTAAAAGCTTTTTCGAAATAGAGCGAATAACGTCACGGTTGACGTCGCCTGAGAGGTCGTCCTGATAGGGCGATCTTCTTCCCGAATGATTTTTTTCGTTATGGCTCATGGTAAGGTGCGCATTTGGCTGGGTAGTCCGTACTAGGATCCACTTTGGATTAGAAGTCGGGGGTAAGAGGCAATCATAAAGACCCCAGAAAGACAAAGCTATATGTATTTTCGAAGTTGGCGGTCTATATAACCTGAAGAAGCTGAAACCCTCGGAGAAGGCAAGCATTGAAGTGGTCGTAACCACGGGAGTAAGCGGCCCTTTGGATCGCACAACTGGCAAGGTATGGTTGGCTCGCGAAGTAGACGAGAAACCCCGATAACTACGCGTCGGAAGCCGCCAAGTGATGCAATCAACTACAACCACAAATCGGGCTCTTCTGAGTCGGATCTGAACACTTGGCCACCCAAAGCATCGACAGTTGGTAGGTACAAGTCTCGAAAGGCTCGTCCATTCATGCAGATTCGAACATACTCCGAGTCCACAAACTAGTCTCGTGGGTTTTTCGAACAGGCAGTTCCCTGACCACTGGCACGCTTCGAGTGCATAATATCAATGTTACACCCTATGGGACTCAACACCTACATAATAAATTCATCGCATAGCAGTAAAAGTAAAGGCCCGGCCTTGGTTCAGCTCAACCCCTTTTAAATCCCATAATTCTTCAAACACCTCTCCAATGCTTCTCAAGGTGGCGCAGTGGAATATAAAGGAGAGCCGTGATCGCCAACGCAAATTCGAAGCCGATATCACCAGTCTTGCGCGCGATTGGTCCGGTATACCATATTTGACTCATAGACGGATCACAAGAGCAAAGCTCAAAGCACAGGCTCCCAGAGCAGCTGCGCCTAGCGGAAGCTGAGAAGGTATGTTCCAGGACTGGGTGTCATAAAGCGAGAATTTGCCTTTGCGGAAATACAGGTGTTCAACAAAGATCGCTGACACCCACGCCGCTGGAGACGCACAAGGGGTCAGCTTGCTGATTGACGACCGTGAATGCTCGGAAATCACCTGTCCAATATCCGATGATACCAAGGAAATTTGAAAGAGTGGCGTAAAACGTGTTGCCCATGATGGACAGTATTGTTATCCTTTGCGCTAACGTTCAGGTCACAGCTGAGGCGAATAAGGTAGACAAACTTACAGCACGTAGCGAACACCGAGAACACATATCTGGGAACGGCCACTAATGGTGGGATAAAAGTTTGGAAGGCCATGCCCATCGAATATATCGTCGGACAGTGGTGGCTGTCACGCTCAAACTGAGAAACACCATCAAGGCCTTGCCAAATTTACCGATAGGGGAGAGCATTGCGTTCAGAAGTCCACCGACGTCACCGTCAGAATAGCCAGCTTTCCATTCAGGAACAAAAGGGGCAGAAATTGCTGCGGCAGCGCCGAGGCACTGGAGAGAGATCTGTAGATGGTCAGAGACGATTCAAGAAAAACTAAATTGCCTCTCACTATGGGAATAGTGAGGCCGAGATACGAGTATACGAAGACTCGCCAGCTAATTTTTGGAGACTAAATTTTCTAAACCATCATCAATAGGCTCGACGAACCTGGGCACACGAGGTGGAAATACGCGGTATAGTCCGAGCTGAGCGCCGACCATGGTATCATGTACCCGGCAATTGTTGCCCCAAAACTGAAGATCTGTGCCGCCGTGGCCGGCGTTGTAGTGGGGTCTACAAAATTCTTTCTACTGACACCCGTTGCAACAATAAAGACAAGAAGAGACGGGATCCAAACACAATTTTGGTACCTGCAGATCACAAGGAAACGGGCGCAGTGACGATGAGCGCGAAATCGTTCCTGATGGGGTAACAATACTCACCAGTTGAGGATCCTGAGTCCACCGAAGGAAACCTATCAATCGAAGTAATCAGGAATCACAGAAACCCAAGGGGCTAGATTGACTGACGACGAGGGAAATCACCGCGATGATCACAATCCCAACGCTGACAAATTATGTGAAATTTATGATCACGTGGCACGTAATAGCCTACGCACGTCCAGCTGATGTTGGCGATGCTGGAAAGAGCCTGGCCTCCTAATATACTATTCAGGATGCAGAATCCAAATGCATCTGCGACTGCAAGTAATCCGGGCACCATAGCGCCATAATATCTACAGATACAAGTCAATCCTTGAGTCAATCACCACGGCCAGCTGGAGTAAAATAAGGACAGCATCATGATACTCACCCAAACGTATATCGGGACGCGCACAGCTGACGAAACCCCAGTTTTGGGCCCCATGTCGTACTTGCTCATCTTAATTCAGCTCATTCGCCGCAAGACTGATCACACTGCCACAAGTAACACTCACAGGTATGCCGGGGCGACAGCACAAAACAGGTTGAAGAACAGGATGACCAGGCACGAGTCGCGGAGGCCAAGTCCAAAAGTCACCGGGCCCAACGATCCCGACGCAAAACTACGAAAGAGGGTCACATCATCCCGACTTACTAGAGCCATTAGGAGGAAAGACACGCACGGCAGTATGTTCATATTCGCAGACAACCATACGAAGAATATTTTGATGAAATGCGATTCTGTTCTGTCCTTGACGTCAACGGGATGGATACCTAATAAGTGACAGATTGTGCGAGTCGTATTCGCGGTAACCCGAAGAACGTCTTTAATTAGGGTCGACCAGGATTCGAGGTTAACATGCCATACGCACCCCGTGTCTCCACTCCCCAGTCCAGGAGTTTTTCCGAAATAGAGTGAGTTAATTTTGTGGCAGAGGTAGTCCAGGTTGGAAGTTCTGCCTCCAAGTTCTCGAGCGATTCGGAATTGTTCCCATGAGGCCTTATGGTTGGGCTGTTCATATTGGCCGGGTTCTTCAAGTCAACGTTGAAGTGGGGAGAGGGTCAGAAGGAGTTGGGCGATTAAGAAGATAGAGATACCTCGGAGAGACAGAGTTCCTTGTTATACTAGAAACTGGAGCCCCATAAAAAAGCTCAAATCCTCGGCGAAAGCGAGCGAGTTCCAGCTCAGCATAAGTGAATAGTATACTCGTGACTAATGAGCAACCTTTAAATTGCACAACTGGCATGGTGTGGTTGGCTTGCGAAATTAACGAGAACTCCCGATAATTCCACCTCCGAGGTAGTAGTGATCAAAGAGTTGGCACTGAGATGTCAACGATGTCAACAGACTCAATCATGATGTGACAGTCAAAAGTCAAAACATCCCGGATCACGTCATGTGATTTATCAGCCCAGGAATTTAAAAGTTAAACTTAAATTGAAAATCCGAAAACCCGACAAGCTCCACTAGGTTCATTCATGCAGTTTTGAACGAGTCTATGCGAGTAACTACTACCAGTCTTTGCGAAAGACCTGTGGGAATTGCAGTGAACTTGCAGTATCAACAAGATGCTGCGTGGGCCTTTTCGACCTTCCTCTCAGCTCAGGACCGCGCTTACGTGTCGGCATAAAATCAGTGTTTTACGGGAAAACTCAGCTCAGTCTTCGTATATTTGATCCCGAGATTTGACTCCTAGTTTAAGTCTACCCGGGCCTCTACATTTCCCAAATTCTTTGAGCATCGTTCAAACGCCTCTCCAATGCTTTTCAAGCTTGCGCAGGGGAATATAAAGCATTTGGCTCATCAACGGGATCACGAGCGCAAATCCTAAGGCACATGCCCGAGAGCAGCCGCACCCAGCAGAAGCTGCGAAGGTACATTCCAGGATTGGATGTCATAGAGTGCGAAGTTGCCTTTGCAGAAATACATGTGTTCAGCATAGAGTGCAGATACAAAACATCCTGTAATCATGCCAATCAATGATACAGTAAGTCTGTTGATTGATAACTGCGAAATTTCAAAAATTATCTGCCCAATATCCCATGACGCCGATTAAATCGAAAGAGTGGCGTAGAACTTGTGTTTCCTCACGATGGATAGCACCATTGTCCTTTGCAATTATTCAGGTGCTGGGCAGTGAGAAGCATAAAATGATCTAACTTACAGTGCGGTCACGAACACCGATAACACGTATCTGGGAACAACTACTAATGGTGGGATGAGGGCCTGTAAATCTATGCAAGTCGAATACGTTGATGAGGCAAGGCGGGCAGTGACGCTTAAGCTGAGGAACACCATCATAACCTTGCCAAATTTGCCGGCAGGAGGGAGCATTGCGTTAATGAGTTCACCGACATTGCCGCCACCATAGCCTGTATTCCAGGCAGGCACCGAAGGAGTAGGTAGTTGCTGCCGCAGCGCCGAGGCACTCGAGGGTGATCTGTAAGCAGTTAGAAATGCCACGTAACAAGCTGCAACCACCTCTCACGATAGGAATACTGATCCCGAGGTACAAATATGCGAAGATTCGCCGACTTATCTCCTGGAGATTAGATCACGATACAGACCGCAGCAAAACTTGACAAAACTGGATACGCGAGGGTGAAAATACACGGTGTAATACAGTCGAACCCCTCTTAACCCATACCCCTTTGGAGGACTGCTAGGGTATTGGCTAGAGGAGTCACGCCTGAAAAAAAGGTTTTTGGAGGTATGGGTTAAGAGGGAGTTTGACTGTAGTGGTGTCATCCGAGCCGATGGCCGCCCTGGCAACGATATCGTGCCACCGGCAAGTGTCGCCCCGAAACTTAAAATTTGCGCTACTGTAACCGACGCTGCTGGCGTGTTGACGAAATTTTTTCCACTACAGTAACATCTGTAGCTACAACGAAGACAAGAAGAAACGGAATCCAAGCGTGATTTTGGTACCTGAAGAAGGTCAGGGAATTCCTGAGGTTGTTCCTGATGGAGGTGACATGGCCCACCAGCTGAGAACCATGAGTCCGCAGAAGGATACCTATCGGTCCTATCCATTAATGCGATTAGAAATCGTAGAGACACAGGGACTACATTTACCGACGAAGAGAGAGATTACTGAGATGATCACAATCCCAATGCTAAGCAAAGCCTGAGATTTATGATCGCGTAGCATGCAATAGTGCGCACGTCCAGCTGATATTGGCGATACTGGAAAGAGCCTGGCCACCTAGTATGCAATTCAGAGCGCTGAATCCCACACCGCACATGACTACGATTAAGCTGATTATCATGGTGCCATAATAATATCTACGGATATTGATCAATTACCATAACCGGTCCTCGGTGTCAAACAACAGCTCGTAGAGTACTCACCCAAATGTATATCGTGATACACAAAGCTGACGCAAACCTAGTTTCGGGCCCCATATCGTACTTGTTCACCATCACATAGCTTCAGTACATTCTTCGCAAGACTACTTTCGTTTTTGCGAGGAGCACTTACAGGTATGATTCAAGGCTGGACAACACGGAGACGACAGCGACCATCGCTTCGGGTGAAATGTACCCGGAATGAGGAAAATTCAAGAACCGAAGGTCACCGGGCCCATGGTTCCACAAGCAAATCCATGAAGCGTGCCAAAGTCGTAGAGTTTGGCATTCCCGAGTAATGAAGAAAGGGCACACGCACGCCAAGGGGTTCATATTTGCAGAGATATGTCGATAAAGTGCGTTTCTGTTCTCTTCTCGACAGCGACGGGGCGGATGCCTATCAAGTAACACCTGAACAAAGTCTCGGGGTCCGCCGCGGCATCCCGCAGGATGTTGTCTGATCAGGCTTGACCAAGTTTGAAGATCACGACAGGATACGTAACGTTCCTCCGCACCCCATGCCAGGAGCTTCTCCGGAACTTTACGGGCCACATTAGCGGCAGAAGAGAACCAGCCTGGTTGGAGTTAGTACTGAGTCCTCAAACAAATGTTTCTTATCGGTGTTCTTCGTTGAGTTGCGCATATTAGTCGGGTCTTCCATGAGGCGGTTGACACCAAAGTAGGGAGCAGAGGGCCAGAGGGAGTCGGGATTTGAGGGAGCAAATAAATAGCGAGTGATGCCAGAGAGACAGAGCCATAGGTATATGCATAGGTATATGGTAGCCGGCATACCAAACGGAAGCTCAAACCCTTGGCGAAGCAAGCAAGTGGTCGTGTTACTCCATGATATTCAACTTGGGATAAGTCGGTGATAGGTTGTGACGGACAAGATTATGGGAGGAAGGAGGCTGTGCGGCATGGGCTCGGATAGACGGCCCGACTTTTGGGACCGGATCACCGTGACATTAATATTCTCGCTTTGATTCTCGTACATGCACGCACACTCGTCGCCAGGTACTGTAAGTTAAGTACGTTACCTTTCTCCCTGACGTTTCTTGTCGCCAGACTCATCCCCTCGCGTCCCCTCTCTCTGGTCCAAACTTCCAACAACAAGGGGTATCTCCCTACTCGATCCGGAGTGTCATTCCCCAGACCACGCTGAGGGCATATCAACGCTTTACAGAAGAGAAATAACATTCGGTCATTCTTGGATAGGATACTACGCCCTAACTGTTTCAATACTTCAAGACCTACATCAACGCATCCGTATTCCAACCAAACTGGTCCAGACAGTCTTTAATAACCATATCCCCTTTAAAACCTAGATTTGTTCAAACACCTCTCCGACGCTTTTCAAGGTGGCGCAGTGGAACATAAAGCAGAGCCGTGACGACCGTTGCAACTTCGAACCCGATATCACCAGTCTTGCGCGCGATAGGGCCCGTATACAACACTTGATTCATCGACGGGATCACGAGCGCAAAGCTCAAAATACACGATCCCAACGCAGCTGCGCCTAACGGGAGCTGAGACGGTACGTTCCAAAATTGGATGTCATAAAGCGCGAAATTGCCTTTGCGGAAATAAAAGTGTTCGATTAAGGTCGCAGACAACCATGCCGCTGGAGACGTGCCAGTCCGTGGTCAGCTAATGACTCGAACTTCAAAAGCTCTCAAATTACCTGCCCAATATCCAATAATACCAAGAAAATTGGAAAGAGCCGCATATAACTTGTGCTGTCCTGCGATGGATAACACAGTTATCCTTTTGGAGTGTCATTTAGGTCCCCATGTGAGACGCATGAGGTAATGAAACTTACACTACGGTAGCGACCACCGAAAACACGTATCTGGGAACAACCACTAACGGTGGAAAAAGTACTTGGAATTCCATGCACATCGAGTATATTGTTGGGGTATTGGTGCCCGTGACGCTCAAGCTGAGCAGCACCACGAGAAACTTGCCAAATCCGCCAACAGGGAGAGGATTGCTCTAACAAGTCCCCCGACGTTGCCACCTGTAAAGCCCGCATTCCACTCAGGAACCGAAGGGGCAGATATTGCTGCTGCTGCGCCGAGGCACTGGAGAGTGATCTGTGCGTGGTCAGAGGTGGCTGCGAGTCAAGTTGAACCAACTCTCACAGTAGGGATAGCAAGGCCGACATACGAGTATACGAAAACTCGCCAACTGAAGTTTCAGAGATTAGATCGATCAGACTGTGATGTAGCCACCGAGAAACTTGACAAACCCGGATACACGGGGTGGAAATATGCGGTATAGTCCGAGCTGATGGCTGCCCATGTTATCATGTTACCAGCGATTGTCGCTCCGAAACTAAAGACCTGCACTACTGTGGCGGTGCTGCTGGGGTGTCCACAAAATTTTTCCTCCGACGCCTGCGACAACAACAAAGACAAGAAGGAAGAAAAACCAGGCGCAATTTTGGAACCTGCGGAAGGTTAGAAACCCGCCAAAATCATTCCTGATGATGGGTGATAATGCTCACCAGTTGAGAACCCTGAGTCCACAGAAGGACACCTATCCATCGAAGAGATCAGAAATTGCAGTAATACAGGGAACTACTTACAAAAAGGGATATCACCGAGATAATCACAATCCCGACGCTAACAAAATTTGTGAGATTTGAAGACACTTGGCGCGTAATACCGTAACTACGCACGTCCAGCTGATGTTCGCGATACTGGAAAGAGCTTGACCGCCAAGTATACAATTTAGGGTATTGAAACCCACGCCATTCGCAATTGAGAGGAAGCTTGGAACTGCGGCACCATAATATCTACAGATATTAATCACTCAATGGCCGTAACTGAAGCAGAGGTATACCTATACTCACCCGAACGTGTATCGTGATGCGCAAAGCTGACGTAAACCCAATTTCGGGCCCCATATTGTCCTTGTTCACCCATTATTATAGTAAGCGCAATTGTCGCGAGGATGATTCCGTCCCTGCGAGTAACACTCACAGGTATGCCGGCGGAACAGCACAAAAAAGGTTAAAGAACAGGATTACTAGACACGAGTCTCGTAGGCCAAGTCCATAGCTCACTGGGCCCAGCGTTCCCGAAGCGAATCTGTGAAAGTGCCAAAGTGTAGGCCGCCTCAGTTTACTACGAGCGCAATTTGAAAAAATGCACACGCACGACGACATGTTCAAAGTGCCGGACAACCACAGAAAGAATATCTTGATGAAATGCGTTTCTGTTCTGTCCTCGACAGCGACAGGGCGAATACCTATCAAGTGACAGGCAAAGTAAATCATTCATAATAGTATTCAGAGTCGACCTCGGAAATCGATGATACAAGTACGCACCCCGCTCTTCCACTCCCCAATACGAGAGCTTTTCCGAAATATAGCGAGCCACATTGGCAGCAGAGGTGGTGGACCTGGTCTGAATTTCTACATCCTCGAACGAATGTTTCTCATCACAGCTCTTTGTTGAGTCAAGCATATTAGCTGGGTACTCCATACTGTCCTACGGACGACTTTGGAGTAGAGAGGAGAGAGCCAAGTGGTTTTGGTTTGGAGATAACAGGGCGATTAGGACCCAGAGAGATTCAGACACCCGCAGCAGTCTGACAAAGTCCTGATATGTATAGATTTCGAAGCTGGAGGTCGGCATAGGAAGTTGACATTCCGCAAGAAGGGAAGCAAGTCAGGCCGTATCACTACCCAATGACAGTCCAGCTTGGCGTTAGCGAGTGACGTTATCGCGGACGAATTCCCATACGAATTCCACGATCCGCATGGTACGCCTTGATGCGAGGTGGCGGACTGGTGACAGCCGCCGGTGATGAAACCCGATGAAACGTCAAACGCGCGGCAACGGCAAAGAAGGGGGTGGCCTTCTCGATCCGGTAAGTCTTCTACTGTAATGTTCGACGCTTTGTATGGCCACGTTACCGAGCCTTGTGGGCGCCAAGACCTATGGTTTAACCATGCGAACTTGAACTTCAGAAAAAAAGAGGCACAGCCTTCATTTATCCGACAACCTGTTTCAACTTCACCCTTTCCTGAATCTGAGAGCTCCTCAAACGCCTCTCCGGCACTTTTCAAAGCGGCGGAAGAAAAAGTAGTTCAGGGTTGGTATTAAGGACCGCCGTTAGCGGTTGTACTGATCATCGGGCCGATGGATCCGTGCGGATGCTGCACCGAGAAGTTGTTCACAAAATTCCTTAGATCCTTTGATATACTGTAGACAAAAAGTTGCAATTTTTTGGGGATATTCTAATAACATTATACACAACCTCAAGTTCTTGTAAGAAAAGACGGGGAGATGCGAGAGATACAGTATATGGCAATTAAAATTTTCAGTGATAGTATTTTTTGCGTGGCAACAATTTGTATTTGTTTGTCCGGGCCTTTCACTTAGCCAAAGCTACGCTCGCAATTACAGTACCCCATGATGTTCAACTTTTATATTGTGGGACGAGGCTGGGAGGTGACGACGGAGATGAAACGTTAATGGTGCAACCTAGTCGACCCGACACTTGGCTGGACGGTCCGACTTTCGGCCCCAACGCCCCACCGGACAGCGAAGCGGCGTCACGGTGGCGGCTCCAAGAAATAAGCAAAGAAAAAAAATTGAAACGTGATCTCGTGATCTCGAGAAACACAGGGGTGGTGGGACACCCAGAGAAAAGGAAGAGAAGGGTAGCCCAACTGAAGGGGCACAGCAGAGGCAGCAACTGAAGGCCGCAACTGGAACACAGTCTGAATAGTCTGAATGTGCAAAACTGGCGAGTGGATTGCACTTACCGTCGAACACCGCGAATTCCGTCCTCTCGGAGAATCAAGTCATGAATCTATGAAGCTTCGTGACCATGAAGGGTCAGATCGGCCGAGCCGGCCACGTTGATATTGCTTTTTTTTTTTTTAACTCGCTGGGTTTCAAATTTCAATTTGAGCACGAAGTGTCAGATCATGTCAGAGTTGAACGTTGATCTGCGGCCATTGCGTCTAGTATTTGTCCCGTTTGCGGTACCTTTTCTTTTCTCCCCTCATGCATCGTGATCAGATGGACGGCGCTGCTTGGGCATCGGAAACTTGAGCACGAGACCTTTGCATCAGTAGTCCTGCGTTTTAGTTTCCGGAGGTTGCTCAACTTGAGCAACCACTGGAAACTTGCTAAAACCCAGAAACTTGGACATTTGGAAATGTAGGTCTATTTTCCGGAAACCCGTCTCAGCCATCTGAATGGTCCCAGATGATAAAACCTTAAGAAACCCACAGAAACCTGGTGAAACTTCAAGTTTGCGTACTAGTCTATGACGTACAATACTACAATGTCTATAACTTCATAATCAAACTATGAAAACATGGTAATTAGTACATATCCTGTACAGAAGAGTACAGAAGTTTCCAGGTTTCTGGGTTTTCGAGTTGTCAGAAATCTGAAAACCAACAGAAACCTGGAATCTAATTTCCTAATTTACTGATATGCGCTGAGTGAAATATTAGAACTGTTTTCGTCCTGTCTCACGATCAACTTGCCCAACAAGTCCAAAGCCAACACACGGTAATACTGTTAACAGAGGATTAATAATCGTACAAATGAGTGAGGGTATCATAGTACACATAGTTGTTTGCTAAAAGATTGTGTATTTAGCTGAAAAAAAGCCACTATTAACCACGTTTCCATATGCGCAAGTTGGTGGTGTACTCACTCCAGTTTTCTGTTCAACATTTCATTTAACACCGACAACACTACACTCGCGCCCGTCGCCACCTTCTCGCGTTCTTCTTCTACGACTCTGGGGAGGATCTGTGTTTCAAACCTGTCACGGTGCCACCGCTTCAGATGATCTTTAATCCGATCCTTGGGACTCTTCGTCCCTGCACCCGGGGCGTAGTTGGACAATACGTATGCACTGATCGCCGCCGTCGTCATCTCGTCTGGTTCGGAAGGACGCTCGAACACGGGCCACGCGAAGCTATTCCAACCAAGATTCTTAATGTTCCTGTCCCGGAGGTGTCTCCACTTATTCTCGTGATTATCGTACAGTCGGCTGAGCTCTTCTCGGCTGAGCATCTTGGAGTTCTTGGCCTGTCGTTCGCTCTCCAGCCGCACCTGCTCCCTCTTGAGCTGTTCCTGTTGTTGTCTAAAGTCTTCCGCACGTCGCGCCCACTCTGCGAACGAAGCCAGCTTGGGTGTACGAGGAGATGTCCTGGGTCCACTTGGTCCGACACCCGTTGTTGGTGATGGCTTAGGGTTAGTGGAGAAGGGTATAGATGATGACTTGAATGAGGTATGGGCCGTACGAGAACTCGTCGAAAACGGTTGACTTGACCACGTCGAACCGGCGGAAGAGTTGTAGGTAAAAGATGGGCTGCTATGATTCTGACGCTCGCGTTCCAACGTGCGCTGGAAGTACTCTGCCTCTCGCCGCTGGAACTCCCGCTGTTTCTCCTGCTCGCGCTGTCTGTGGATCTCTTGGTGTTGTTGCTGCTGGTGACGCAGCTCGCCGCGTTCACGGTTCTTCTCGTCGGCCTTGCGGCGCTGCTCTTCAAAGACTCTTAAAAGACGCTCTTCGCGGTCGAGACGCTCATGTTCTTGTCGGCTCAACTCTTCGTCGAGACGGATTTGCTCCTCATGTTCCCGCCGGAGCTTCTCCATGTGTCGATGTTCCTCGAGACGCCGCTGCTCTTCGAGTGCCTTCTCATTCTGCCGCTTCGCCTGAGCCTTTGATCCCTTTCGACCGTTCGCCTTGGGCTGCTTCTCTTGTTCGTGTGCAGCGGTTTCAGCCTCCTCGGCAGCATGATTACTCGCGTCTGCCCAGGTGGCCTCTTCGGCTTCGAGTCGGGAGGTGTCCTCATCGTCACGGGAAGACTCTTTAGGCTGCTCGAGTCGGGGACTCTCCAGGGCTGCTTGGCGAGCAGTAGCTTCCTCTTGCGCAGCACGAGCCGCGATTTCTTTGAGTAAAAGCTCGTCTTCCCTTTTCTTCAGTTCGGCCTCCTTCTGTTCAATCTCGCGCTTCTTCTGCTGATATTCCCCTTCGGTGCGTTTAGCCTCCTCCTTTTGTCGCCTTGCCTCCTCCTCCTTCCTCCTGGCCTCCTCCTTCTTCCGCGCTTCTTCCTCGAACCGACGCGCGTCCTCCTCCTTCTGTCGGGCAAGCATTTCCCGCTGTCGCGCATCTTCCTCCCTTCTTTGAGCGTCGTCCTCAGGCTTGCGAGCGTCGTCCTCCTTCCGCCGGGCCTTAGTATCGAGTTGAGAACTCTCCAGGGGTTGGCGAGCAGCAGCCTGTTGCGCAAGACAAGCCGCGTTTTCTTTGAGTAAGAGCTCGTCTTCCCTTTTCTTCAGTTCGGCGGCTTCAGCCTCCTGCTCAGTCTCGCGCTTCTTCTGCTGATATTCCTCTTCAATGCGTCTAGCCTCCTCCTCTTTCCTCCTGGCCTCCTCCTCCTTCTTCCGCGCTTCTTCCTCGAACCGACGCGCGTCCTTCTGTCGGGCAAGCATTTCCCGCTGTCGCGCATCCTCCTCCCTTCTTTGGGCGTCATCCTCACGATTGCGAGCGTCGCCCTCCTTCCGCCGGACCTCCTCCTCACGCTTGCGAACGTCGTCCTCCTTTCGCCGGGCCTTAGTATCGAGTCGAGAACTCTCCAGGGGTTGGCGAGCAACGCCCTCTTGCGCAAGACGAACCGCATTTTCTTTGAGTAAGAGCTCGTCTTCCCTTTCTTCAGTTCGGCCTCTTTCTGCTCAATCTCGCGCTTCTTCTGCTGATATTCCTCTTCGGTGCATTTAGCCTCCTCCTTGCGTTGGGCTTCGGCCTCGCGCTTCTGGGCAGCGGCTTCGCGTTTCTTGGCCTCGGCTCCTTGCTCTGAGCAGCAGCCTCACGCACCTTGGCGAGGCTCCGCCTGTCGTGCCCATGCCTCAAGGCGCCTAGCCTCCTCCAAGACTGCCGTGCCTTCTCCTCGAGACGACGAGCTTCTTCCTCCTTCCTGCTGGCCTCCTCTTCTTTGCGGTTTGCTTCTTCCTCCTTTTTCCGCACCGCAGTTTCCCACCACGCAGTCAGCTGTTCTATGCTCATTGCACTGCGTACGTTCTGCCCATCATCGAGATGGCCGACAACTTCATTTAATGCACCGGAGTCCTCATCGACAGGTAGCAATCGCTGCTCTCCCTGCTATTCTGCCGTCGGTGAACACTGAAGTCACCTAAGGAGCGACGCGAGTTGGGAGACCCCCACGACATTCCCCGCGTCCTCCTCGGGAGTGGTCGGTCCACGCGGGATTGGCATGCCTTGCCTCATATCCTTAGGGGTCGTTGCATAGCATAGATGGCCGCGGCCGGGACTTGCGGACATGGGGAAGCGTACCGCCTCGTCGAGTGAGGGTCGTGCACCAGAGATCGCTCTTGGAACTGTTGGGAATATCGACTGACTGGCCTGTCATGCGGGCTGCAGGCGGAGGTCTGTCGCTCGCGAGGAGCAATACTGATATTCGATGCGATGCGATCGTCACTGTGCATGGAGGGGCGTTCTGAACCGCCATGAGAAGCAACGCTGCTGCTACGATACTGATCAGAGTTGACGAGACCAGCACGATGAAGGCCTGCGCCGCTGATGGTTGAATCATGCTGTTGCATTCCACGGCGCGGAACTGGACCGGGCTCGTGTTATATACCTGTCCATTGGCATCCGCGAATGTATGGGAGATACTAGAAGGTTCTGGTGCGCGTGGAGAGGAATGCCAGACAGAGGCCTGAAGCTGGAACTTTGCCGACGAGGTGCACCGCCAGGGGAATATGGCTGGACTGCCCTGACTCCCATATCGCCACAGGGGATGCCTGTGAGGATCATCCACGTCATCGTCATCATTGTCCTCTGCAGGTTGAGAGTTCGGCGGCTCCCGCTGACGAGAAGGCACATTTCTTCGAGAAACAGGAGACTTTGAGTGAAGGGGTTGAGTCACGGGGACACTCGGACGTGATGATTGTCGGGGATTGTGATCTAGTCCACCAGTTCCATATCCTTCTTCGGAACTTTCATCGGAGCTTTGCTCACTATCGCTCTGCTGCGGACTAGCGGAGAATACCTCGGCATATTGAGGGGCACTGGTTGGGAGATAAGGAACACGCTCTTCCTCGGCTTCGATTTTGTCGAGGATCCACTGCTGCTGCCGGGCAACGTCCGGCGAGTTGGAGCTAACAACCTCAAGAGCCCATTTACGCTCGGACATCTCCTGGCGCAACAGGCGAGTAACTCGTCTTGCGCCAGCATTCGAATATTTTCATGCTCTCCTCGTAGTCCCGGTGAGCGCGCTCGCGGCTGCTTTCAGATGGTTGGGAGTTGAGAATAATGTCGCGTACTATCTGCACATCCGAGACGATGTGAAGGAGGTCATGCTCGATACGTTTGCGGAGGTCTGCCTTCCACTGGTCATCAGGTTCAATGACACGGGAATCTGTGCGAACGGGAGGTGGAGGTGGCGGTGTCATTAGGCTGCGCCCAGATGAAGCGCCGAGGTGATGACGATAACAAACTTTGAAAGGCCGTGGCGGTCAATAGCGGTATCGATACGAGAACGGAGGCTCACTGTTGTACACGGAATGAGTACACTGCAGGTCCGAGGCACCGTATGGAGGTGTAACAAGCAGAGACTACCGACACCTTACGGTATCTGTTGAGAAGCCACGCCACATACACGCGCCTTTAGCGCCAATGCAGGCTCTTGGTCAGTCACAATATCCTATTCGTAGGCGCTGTTGGCCCTTCTCCAATCCGAACTGCACAGCGTTACATCTCACCCCGAGGTTGTGTACCTGCCGAACAGAAGGGATGCATGACCGCAGGGTGTGCGGATGCTTCTGACCGACCAACCCTTTAAGCTTGCATTGACTCTTTTACACGGCCATGTCCACGTAGGGATATTAAGAAGTGGGGATTAGCGGGCCAGTGGATCGCGGTGGCAAATTGCTTCGTTGGCAAAGGCCGGCTGAACGGCCCGACTTTCGGGTGGTCGCCTCTCGCCTTGACTCTCGCCTTGATTCTCGTGTGAAGTGCCTGTGAAGAACACATGCACACACACACTGGTCCAACAAGAAGGGGTACCCCCTACTCGATCTGGAGCATCTTTCCCCAGACTACACTGAGGGTATACCAAAGAAGAGCAAATAACATTTGGTCATTCATGGATAGGATGCCATGCCCTAACTGCTTCAAGACTTCAAGACCTACATCAACGCATCCGTATTCCAGCCAGATAGTCTGCGAACAATTAAAACTTGGTCCGCCCAGTCACTCATCTGAGAACCATCACGTCCCTCTTAAAATCCAGATCTGTTCAAACACCTCTCCAACGCTTTTTTCCCGGCGAGGAACACGCACAGGTATGCCGGCGGAGCAGCACAAAGAAGGTTAAAGAACAGGGTCACTAGACCCGAGTCTCGAAGGCCAAGTCCACAGGTCACTGGCCCAGCGTTCCCGAGGCAATCTATGAAAGTGCCAAAGTGTAGGCTGCCCCAGTTTACTACAAGCGCAATTAAGGTGAAACGGAAGCACATGCACGACGCCATGTTCATAGTGGCGGAAAACAACACAAAGAATATATTGATGAAATGCGTTTCTGCTCTGTCCTCGACAGCGACGGGCGAATACCTATCGAGTGACAGGCAAGTAAACCATTTCATTACACTATCAGAGTCGCCCTCGGAAATTGAAGCTATGGTACGCACCCGCTCTTCACTCCTCAGCCCAAGAGCTTTTCGAATAAGGCGAGTCACATGGCGGCAGTGGTGGTCCTGGTCGGATTTCCTCAGTGGCTACATCCTCGAACCAATGTCTCTTATCGGGCTCTTTGTTGAGTCAAGCATATTAGTAGGTACTCCATACTCCATACTATACTTCGGACGGTTTTGGAGGGAAAGGGCGATTAGGTCCCAGAGGGACACCCGTGATAGTCTGACACAGTCACAATATGTATATATATCGAAGCTGGAGGTCGGCATAGGAAGTTGAGATGCTCCAAGAAGGGAAGCAAGCAGGTAAGTCAGGCCATATCACCACCCAATGACAGCCCAGCTCAGCGTTAGCGAGTGATGTTATCGCGGACGAATTCCCGGACAAATTCCACGAGCTGCGTGGTACGAGATGCGAGGAAGCGGACTGCGCGTACTGGTGACAGCCGCCGGAGATGAAACGGCAAAGAAGGGGCTGCGCTTCTCGAACCGGCAAGTCTTTCCAATGCTTTTACTGTACAGAAGAACCAATTATTTTTGACACTGTATGGCCACGTTACCGAGCCCTATGGGTGCCAACTGAAGGCCATGATTTATCCATGCAATCTTGTGAAAAAAAAAAGAAGAGACACAGCCTTCGTTTATCGACACATCTGGTTCAACTCCACCGGGTCCACCCTCTCCTAAATCTAAGAGTCCTTCAAACGCCTCTCCGACGCTTTTCAAAGCGGCGGAAGAAAAAGTAGTTTACGGCTGTGACTCCCACCGCAGTTATGAAGCTGGTATCACCAAACTTGAGCCCGAAAGGGCCTTATACCACACTTGATTCATCGCCGTTATCGCAAGCAAAAATCCCATAACCGACGCTCCTAGGGCAGCTGCGCCTAGCGGAAGCTGAGACGGTACGTTCCAGGCTTGTATGTCATAGTTTGCGAAATTGCGTTTGCGGAAATACAGGTGTTCAACCAAGATTGCACCTACATATGCCCCTGGAGTCAATACGAGTCAGTAGTCCGCGGTCTCGATGACTGCGAAAAATCTCGGAATCACCTGCCCAATGTCCGATTAGACCAAGGAAAATTGGAAACATTATGGTAGGACTTGTGTTGCCCCACAACGGACAACAGAGCTATCCTTTAAGCTATCTTTAGGTCCCCGGAGGCCAGCAAAGGCATGATGAAAGTAACCAATACTTACAATACGGCAGGGAACACTGAGAACACGTATCTGGGGTAGGTCACCAGCTGGGGGATAAGAGTCTGGAAATTCCAGGGACATCGAATATATCCGTGGGCTATTGACAGCCGCACGCTCAAGCTGAGTACCAACATCATACCCTTGCCCAGTTTGCCAGCGTCGGAAAGCATTGCGTTCAAAAGTCCACCAACGTTATCGTCAGCATAGCCCGCTTCCCAGGCAGGTACGTGAGGGGCAGAGATTGCTGCGGCAGCGCCGAGGCATTGGAGAAGGATCTGTAAGTTGTCAGAGTCAGAAGTTCCGCAAAATAATATCGAGGCATCTCTCACTGTAGGAAGAATGAGGCCGAGGTATGAGTATAGAAATAATCGCCAACTGATTATGTTGGAGGTTAGCCTACGGAACCAGGTTATTATGGGATCCACAAACCTGGATACGCCGGGCGGGAAATACACGGTATAGTCCGCGCTGTTGATAGACCATAATAACATGTAACCGCCTAATGCCGCAGCATAATTGCCAATATGTGCCATTGTGGCAGGAGGGTTATCCGTGCGTTGACAAAGTGTTTCGCACCGACGCCGGTTGCGAAGATAAAGACGAGGAGGACTGCTATCCACGCGAAGTTCTCATACCTTCATAGGTCAAAGAATGGTTCAGATTGTTGTTTGGCTTGCGTGACTCGACAGTACGCACCGATTCAAAGCCTTGAGACCAAAAAATGATGTCTGTCCAACGAAACAATTAGGGACACGTGGGGGACATAAAAGGTTGCATTCCACTAACGAAAAGGGAGATCGTCGCTATAAGCATGGTTCCGATGCTAGTTCAAGTATTGTCATTAACCCGTAAGATGCAATTGGAATGTGGTATAGAGAATAACTCACTCCCCACCGATCGGGGCGAGGCTCCCAAGTGCTTGGGCCTAATATGCTATTCATGATGCAAAAACCAAAGCCATGGATGATGCTGAACAGGCTGGGGATGATGGTGCCATAATATCTGCGAAATATTGATCGAATATTATTCAATTATAGCCGGAATATCGAGAGAGAAAAAACCATTCACCCGAAGGTATATCGTGACACGCATAGTTGACGCAAACCCAGTTTCGGGCCCCATGTCGCACTATCCCACAGCCCAGTTCATCAACACATTCTCGTCACAGGGACATCATGCCGATCAGTCAGTCGGCGGCGGCGCAACTCACAGGTATGCCGGGGGAAGAGCAAAGATCAGGTTGATAAAAACGATGGCAACACAGCATTCGCCAAGGTCAAGTCCGAAAGTTGTTGGGCCATGAGTACCCGTGGAAACCTAGTACGAGAATCAATCAAATTTTGGCCTCGTCAGCTCGAACTCGCCAATCATGTATCGGACTACAAGTGAGGATGATGGGATACGCACGTCACGATGCTCATATTTGCAGAGAACCATAGAAAGAACAGTTTAATGAAACGCG
>WTXE01000338.1:0-25155 GCA_022496225.1 Russula aff. rugulosa BPL654 | reverse complement strand
AGCTATATCTCCTACAATTCCTCACTGATTGCTTAGATATCTTAGAATTGAGATGATATATATATAAGCTAGGTGCATGCCAATTCATAGAGTGTAAAATAGAGCGTAAAATAACCTAGATAAAGTTTTGATTTTTGCAAGTACCCTAGAATTCCCAGTTAGATTAAATGGCTATATTTTTTGCAATACTGGGTAACATTTTACCTGGGTCATTTTACGCTCTATAAATTGGCATACATTTAGCTTACATATATACAATCTCAATCCTTAGATATCTAAGGAATGAGTAAAGAATTGCAGGAAATATAGCCTATTTATATTTCTTGAAATATAAGTAATGAAAATTATATGACTGCAGAGTCACATGCAAAGGAGAATAAATTGCCTATGCCATCATAACAAAAAAAAGGTGTAGAAAGGCTTCAGCTGCTGGACCAACTCAAGATATTCACTACTTTGGTGCTGGCTTGATCACCAGTTTTCAAGATTTGTTACTGCTAATCATTAAATATAAGTGCTGAAGTATTGATACAGTAGTTCAACGAGTTGCTACTTCCAGTGTTGTGCCAACGACCCCCAGCATAAGAAAAACATTATATTCACTTCAGCCTGGGTTCTGAAACCTGCTATTGATATTTATTAAAGTCAATTTGATACTGGTGACTTATTTACTTGGCTCTGAAAGAAATACCATAAGTGATAGAATATTTTCTCATTCTCAAGATTGCTTTTTATTCTTTCCATATTTATAAAGCTAAGAAGCTAAAAGCAGAACAATCTATTCAGGCACTATATACATATGTGTAATATTGAGAAAAGTAAAGTTTGTATTTGTATTTCTACTATAAACTAAATTGCTGAGCCTTGAGCAAGATGCATGCCCTATTGCACAAAATGTTAAACTACAATGTATAGTATTACCAGGCTGAAGCAGACTGTGAATGCAGACATGTCCAAGTATCAGTGATTTACTAGAAACTGAGACATGCAAATTGTGTTATGAGCTTCTGTCACTGTCTGAATCTTGCTCCCAATTTCACTTTAATTATAATGAAATGTAAAAGCAATTTTAGCAATGATCTCTCAAATCAATTTCAAAATATAACAATTGGATATCAAGGGAGCATATCATTTAGATATGCTTCCTTAATATCCTGCAGACTTAAGCAATCTGGAAATGAATAGAATGTTTAATTTGACCAATGTATACAAGAAATGGGATTCACATGCTTTATTATCATATTTTTGTGCATACATCAAATGGGAAGGAAAAGACTTCCAAATTCTCAAAGTGGTTGACAACATTCTAAATCTTGATCAAATTGAATATTCCATTCATGTCCTCATATATTTATCACAAATGAAGTAGGAATACACCTTACAAAAGCACAACTTGCACAATGATGGCAAATAACTGACCTAGGAAAACCATCTAAGATAATTAGCATCAAGCCATAGTGAGACCTTTGCACAGTAATTTTAGATAATGAAACTCTGCAGCAGTGTAAAAAGATTGATGCTCAGTGCCACCAATTACCCTCAAACCACAATATCCAACTTTTCATAAAGGGTATCTTAGGGTAACTAGAAAAATATTGTGCCCAAATGACAAGCATTCTCTTGACTTATCATTGGTATTTGTCTCCCTGGTAATCACTCAACAGAGACAGTCAAGCTTCTTCAAGACACTCTGAAGTGATTTCATAACAATAAGGACTTTTTGACTTGGACATATACAATGACTTCAATATTTCAAAACTCCAGTTTTTTGGCACAACTGACAACTGCAATACCAAATATACTAAACATTTTCATTATATTGATTGAGCTCACAAAGAATGCTTGGAATGTGACAAATGGAAAGAACAAATTCCTACAAATGACAGTCTGGCTTGAATATCACAAGAAAATCTTCTTCCACATGAAACATATTAAATAGCAAACTTTAGGACATTATTAGCCAAATCCAACACTAGAAGAATGAGAGAATTCAGGCATACTATATAGGCATAAGCTTTAAATAACTGAACATCCTTCGAAAAAGTGTCTGGTTTCAAACCCTTATTTCCAATTATAAAACAACCAGATTCTAGAATTCCCTTGCTGAATCTGTTGTAGGTGTACACAATTTCTGTCTTCATGGGACTCAACTTGAACAAGCTGTAGCAAGTGTTTGATTCCATTTCAATACTGTAAATATATAACACAAATTTAAATTTACAAGTTATAATCCATATGTTGTTTGGAGTCCAAGGGGTCACACATAGGCTAACCAAAGTGGCTTAGGCCTGAAACTGGTAACTTGAATGCTCTAAGGGTCTGATGGTCAATCTGGTGTTGCAATCCAGCCAACAACACCCAGGGTCAACTGGATGGGAATACTAGATCATTGACTGTCTAATCCCTCACTCACAATTCCTAGATTCTTTGCTTAATAAATGCAAAATGAGCATGCTTTGGGAAGGCCAATGGCACCATCTTCTGCATGAAACTTCCTTTCAATTTCTTTGCCTTCTTGCCTATTTTTGTGACATTTTTCATTTGGCATACAATACAGTCAGTATGCATGATCAATTTCCTAGTTTTTGATAGTGTTGTGAAGGTTTTTATTTTATAACTGGCCTGCTTGCAGTTGCGTGACCCATATTCAGAAACAGGCTAGCTGGTTCTATTTTTTTTTTTATATGTCAGAAGCAAAGGCAATGAGAAAACTACTTCTAGTAGTGGTTCAGGCCAAACACTACAAGGACATTGTCAATACAAAACAACCTTTATTCAGAAAGTACACATGCTGAAGGAAGATAATTTCAGTCCAAAATCTGTTAGTATAACATTGGTGTTAGAGAGGACACAACAGTAAATCACCATAGAGAATAGGTTTTCCATATTCAAGGGAAATTATGCCATCTAATTGGATTGTAGCATCCAGATAAGGTGAGGACCCTTCGAATGCCAGCTTTTCATATGCAATCAATGCACAGTTAGCATTAGCACAAACAATGAATTGAAATAATAAGCTTATTGGTCAATCCTGTGCCCATGAATACCATTTCCTTGATTGATGGTGCCTTTCTGACAACAAGTACATCAATGACATGACAACTTGGATTATGTTAAGCTCCTTAAGAAAAACTTAGATCATGTAAAAAGATCCACGTTGGTGGGGTTGCCCAGGCCTATGGTTGGCAGGAAGTAGAGAAAGTTAAGGATTGCCATAAAAGAAGTTGCACAAAATGAAGAAAAAGAAAAAAAATGAGTGTATTGTATTAATGTTGTTAATATGTACTAACTGAATATGTTGTATGTCATAACCCCTCAATTTTCTAGCATAGTACCCTCACAGTATAGCAGATTTGTTACTGTAACCAAGAGTTCTCAAACTACAAATCACATTTCTGTCACTAAACATCTAACATTCAGTCCCCATGCTTTTCTGATATATTTCAGCCAACAACATCCTACTATATTGTTACAGTTTTGTAAGGCAAACACTTATGTCTTATTTGGTTTCCTTTGAGATCTTTGTTGCTGCCACAATAATTGTAATGATTTTTTTGCTCTAGGGTGAGCAACACCAATACCACTATGTAAGCCTTAAGATGACAAACATATTCTGAGATGTAGTCAAGAATTTTGATAAGAGTATCTTGGTTCACCTGATGATTCCTAGCCATAAGTAAGTATTAAAATGACCTCATGCCAGTTCGTTATTATGAAAATTGTGCTGCATTAGGAGAACATCCAACTTTTACACAGGTGGGAATGCCTTCTCAGGGCACTCACAGTAAAATGGGGGATGGAAACCTGACTCTGACCACAGGTGAGGCCGGCTCAAAGGCACATGACACTCACAAACTAATTTTCAGACCCTGAGGCCTCAATAACAACTCAGGTAACAGAATAGTAGGAGGGACAAAGAGGTCAAGTTAGAGAATAGCTACACAGGAGTGTGCTTACTATATATATGCTATTACTAAGCTATAAGATGGCTAATAAGCAAAGTAAAAGGATATGTCACTGTGCAACAGACTAATTCATAACACCATAGATTATTGATATATTATTAGAATGTTTCAGATTGTTTCTAATACGAACAAGAATACAATGCCTTTCTGAAACAGAGGCTGAATTAATCTTCAATAGAAGGTTCATGAGGGTCAGGAATTATTCCAGCCAAGAACAAGTGAGTGATTGATTATTCATATGGTTAGTACCTGACTTGTCTAGTCTATCAGTTGAAACAGTAGTGACATGTGCAATGACATTGTGGAAGTCATGTGAAATGGAAGGGATAAGCTTTGATTTATCTAGCATGTAGAAGATGTATCTAAATTTTAAAGGTATTCCAGAGCTTGAAATGACCTTTGCTAGCCAATGCACCCTCTTCCAATGATGATTATGTTTTTTTCATGACTGCCATCCTCAGTATACAATAGGACTTTCATACTAATGCTTATTGCTCCAGGCATCCACTAACCTCCAACCAACATTACAGTTGTTGCCCATATGAAAGACTATAGAATACTCTGTCTTGTAAGGTTTATGACATTTTCTGACCCAATAACCAAATTCACCATATTCTGCTGCAACATCAACATTGGCCAATAGTCAATTAGGGCATTCAACTTCAAGAAACCTAGGATTTCTGTGATAGTGTCTAACAGTTTTGTTTCTAAGAAAGCATTCCACATTTGTCATACTTCACTTTTGAGCAAGCCGAATCCTAACAAGCATATAAAATGTCAAAACAATGAGCAAGCAATCCAAAATAAACTACAATAACACACACAATTTGCTATTGTTATATTCTGCCTTACTGTAGCCAAGCTACACAAACTCTTGAACAGATAGATTCATTCATAGTGGTTTTGAAGAATTTCTGAATTTACCATTTATTAGATTTGGTAAGAGCACCTCTGCCATTTGTAGAGGTTTACAATAAGTTCCACTTTTCAAAACTTGTTGTTATCAGCAGTCTAATATGGACTTTGGACAAATAAACAAACTCAATATGATTGATACAACTCCATTGGTAAGGAATAGAAAGGTGACACTATACACTCTTGGTAGGTATTTAGGTTAATTATAAATGCAAATACAATATTAAATAAAATGTTATGGACTCAAATGAATTTTTGTCAGAAAAATAACACCTTTCATCATATAATAAAAACTATATAAGACAGATGCAGAATGAAATTATAGTACAGTATAACTATTATACTCATTTATTATTTCAAGATCCATTTTGTTGTGATTCTAATTACTTTACATAAATATAAAATATATAGGTACTTGACAATACTTATAATAAATACTAGAAATAGTAATATAACTTAGTAGAATTCTGAATCAAGACTTTTTTCATTGAAATTACAATATGGTGGAATGATTGTAGATAACACAATAATAATGTATCAGAAACCAGTCATTTACAGATATTTTATCTTTAGAGATAGTGTCAGTAACAAATGTTATACTGAAGCCCTTATGAATTTATCTAACAAATACATAAGGTGTATAGAGCTCCACTCCCTCAGCTAACAGATCTCTGAGAGAATGCAAGTTTATCACAGTGAAAAGTGACTGAACAATATGAGAAAGATTAAAGGAAAAATACAGGCAATAATAAGATGAAAGATAATTGATGTTGTAATTCTTCCATAATTTGTCTTGCAGCAGCATCTTAAAGAACTTGCTGCAGTCTGATACTGGACATTTATAAAACTGGTCCACAGTTGACATAGAATGGACTCCCCCATTAACTTGGATAGACTGTGAGATCCTCAAAGGTAAGCCATTCCATTTGACTTCAAATAATTGCTGTTGATCAATATGGTGCTCCTTGAGAACATGGCAAACAACTTTATCCTAGTTGTTTGTGAACAGTGACACTCACCTGCAATTCGGCACCAAATCAGAACCATGCTGACCTTTGAGGTGTTTAGGAGGCAATTGCTGCAAGGTCTGTAAAGTAATAGAGATGAAATTTGTCCAGGACCATGCATCTACTTGACCACTGTGTAAGGTCAAGCAATTGCAAAATGTCAGAGTGTCATAACAAAACTGGTGAAAAGGACTGCATACACCTGAATTGTGTACAATATTTCTACAGGTCTCTAATGATTGCAAAAATTAGGAGGGCCTTTGACAATGTAGACTCAATGATTTTTTATGGTTGTGCTGGCTGGCATTTTCATTGTGGGTGGAAGCAGCTAATGAAAAGATTAATAATATAGAATATAATTGGTAAAAAGCATGCTTATAAGGATGAAACTGACATTTCCATTAAAAAAAATGATAATAAGCCAGCTGGGGTGAAACATTACCTTGATCATTTCATGCTCTACATATATATAATTTCAATCCTAGTAATTAGTGAAGAATTGCAGGAGATATAGCTTGTCTACATTTTATGAAAATCTAAGTGATGAAAATCATGTGACTGCAGAGTCATGTGCAAAGGACAATAAGAAAATTACATACAAATGTGAAAATAATATATGTTATAGTGTAGCATTTTAGCTTTCAGATAAGCTTCAAATTACATGATTTGGAGCAGAATTGATATTGTTATAATTTATAAGTAGAATAATGTTTTATAAATAAAGACACCAAATTATATTCCAAAGGGGAGCATGGACATAGTATGATCTATAATAAACTCAAATCAGGTGCAAGTTACCCAAAACAGCTAGAATATAAGATGAAATATATTAAATATTAAATATAATTACTCTAACTATAAACAGCCACTTGTGCCTCAAGTAAATAAGGGGCCACCTTCTGCATGTTATTTATAATTAATACATTCATTTGAGCTATTTATGCATGACCCAATGGTTATATGTTACAGACAACTTTGTCATTACAAAAATTGATGCATGTCACAGGTAACAAAGGCCTTTGGCAAATGCATTTCAAATGTCATAAAAATTCAAATTTTTGGCCTGCCCTATCTATATTCACAGTAAAAAATAGGTAATAAGAGTATAAATACTTTGGAATTATATACTGTTCCAACTGCCAATGCACTATAAGGAAAAAGAATGAGAGATGAGACAACAGAAAAACAATGTGTGGCCAAGCATACAGCTTGTGCTTGTCAAAGTTTTTGATCCATTTTATAGGTGACAATCTCCATTGTTAAATTGTCAAAAAAAAGTTTCTATATTATGCATAATTACAAAAGTCTGTTGAATTGAATGAAATGGTACAGTATGTAACATATCCCTCACTCTACCACTTAGTGCCTGATTCAACATTTATAGATTTGGTCTGACCCTAGTGAGTACTTTTTCTTTTCTCTATTTTAAAGTTTTTTTATTTTCAAAAACTTAGGATGTGTATAAATTTCATACATTCTCTCTGTATGGCTCTCCATAAGATTTGCAATGCATATAGGAAAGCTTCTCACACAGGTGTGGGTTAATTCCCTCTTAGAAGGGCATAAAAAAATTTTCAATGTGGTATGTTATTTTTTTAATTTTTGGAACCCTCTTGTAAAAGAAAGCCAAATTCTACTTCATTAAAGCAATCCTTAACAGAAAAACAAGTTGAGAATAAGCTGAATCAAATTAGTCATATAGTGAGTAAGTATTATAATTGACAGTGCTTAGTCAAACTGTGTTTCACCTTTTCACAACTCCACCACTATGTAGCCATGGCCACCACATCAGGAAAACATGCAAAATTCCTATTGGGCTTAGCTGGCTTATTCCACAAATAAGCCTAGTAAGCCAATCACATGACTTATTTTGTACTTAGTGAATTATTCAATAAGCCTAAATGAAAGTTTTTAAGTATATCAGGTATGCTAAGTCATTTAAGTAAGCGAGCTCCTTACAGTCCCCAACTTTAATAATTTGCTATTTGTGTAGAAGACTTGGATGTCTTGAACAGCCAACTCAGAGAGTGAACATTTACTTGTTACAGCATTAACCTGTGGTGTCCTGTTTGCTATTGCTTTGTCCACTATTTATTTTTCTATTGTATGTCACCTCTTTAATTCATCTTGAGAGGTTCATAATCTTTATAAAATGAGTATTGAATACTCTCACTGTCATACTCTTTATTAAAAGACAGTCCCTTATCAGCTCCACTCTTGCTGATATTAAGTTTAGCATGTATTGCTATTAAGAAAAAATCTTCTTTATTCCTCTTAATTAACCTTCTCATGATCTTTTCAAATATCTCACTGGTTAAATAATGTCTCAAAATATTTTGTGATCAAATTTTTACCTATAATTATGCATGGACAATAACCTCAGTTGATAGAAAGCTCAATTAATTGAGATGGTCACAAACCAAGAAGAAAAAACCACTCACATGTTTTAGTCATATGAGCAGGGCTGCCCACTTCACTCTGTAATTGAACAAAAACATGGAGTTAGTCAAAGGAAGGTGGTTTGGGCCATAGTTTAGAAATAGGCTCATAATGTGTAACACATTATAAGTCTATTTCTGAACTCATTGTTCGGGGTGGGCGGCATGGGCCAATATTGGCCAGCAATAAATTTCTTACATTTTTATAAAATGTAAATAAGTTAAATTTTTTGTGATTCTTCAGGACTCTAGGTTGCAGGAATTAAAAATGGCTGCCTTAATGCTTGTTCTAATTTACCTTTCCCATTCTTTCTGCCTTCCCATTATATATATTAAGAATGATTACAACAGCTTCTAGAGAGCCAACTACTGCATTAGTATTTGGACAATTACTAATTTTATACTTGAGCATGTTGCTTCTGCAGACACTGTCAATCAATTAGTGGCTTTAAGATATTGACTCCTGAGTGTATAGTTGTTCTCATATCTTTCCACACAGTGTATCAACATTTTTAGATTCCAAAGAAAATCAACCACATTATGAATGATTTGAGTAAATCAGATGTCAGCAGCTTTGTAGCTGGTTTGCATCATGTGTGTAAGTTAACATGAATGGCTTTTTGAAGTATTTGAGAATATTATTTCACACTTTTCTCAACTTATTGGTCTAGCAAATCAAACAAAATAAGTCAAATTTTGTTTATAGTAATTACAAACTCATTATTGAGTCATCACAAAACTGCCAATGATTTTGGAATGCTATTGAAAGATACTCATCATGGCAGAACATTACTGTCTTTTGCATTTGACTCTGAAGGTACATGATTTTTATTACTTACATAGTAAAATGTAAATAAGCTATATCTTTTGCAATTCTTTATACATTACTGAGATATTTTAGAATTGAGATTATATATATGTAAGCTAGATGCATGTCAATTTATAAAGTGTGAAATAAGCTAGGCAAAGTGTTGATTTTTGCAAAGTACACTAGGAATCTCAGTTAGATTGAATGGCTATATTTTCTACAATACTGAGTGAAACTTTACCTAGGTCATTTCATGCTCTATAAATGGCATGTGATGTGTCTAGCTTACATGTATATAATATTAATTCTAATATATCTAAGTAATTGATGAAGAATTGTAGGACATATAGGTCATTTACATTTTACAAAAATATAAATAATGAAATTATATAACTGCAGAGTTATGTGTAAAAGGACAATAAGTAGGATGGCCATCCACATGTTGAAAAGTTTCCATCATCAATAAAGCTGATTTAGCTCAGTGGACCAGCACTCAAACAATACTGAAGGCTATGGACAATGCTGCATGCAAGTGACCACAGCCTGAGGTTATTCCAAAAGGTTGAAATTTAGCATGGATTTAGTGTGACTTATATCATAGTAAACTGTAATTTTACTTCATTTACAAAGTAAGCCATTTATTTTTTAAGACATACAAAAGACCAATTGGATGAAATGGAAAAGAAAATTCAAATAAATAATCTGTAAAGAGCAATCTAATTTCACATATATGAGTTATTTGTAAAATTATTTAACTTTTGATAGTCTTGGATAAGGCGCAGTCATCCATCCTTCTTTTTTTATAAAAAAGACAGATGAGGCAATTGGGAATTTAGAAGGAAGAATGTATCCCTTATGCAGATTTTCATTCAGGAATCAATCTAATTCCTTTTGTTCATTGACCGGCATTGGATATACCTTGGAATGAATGGTCTTGGGAGTTTCCAGTTTCAAGTCAATTGCATAATTGTAGGGCTTGTGTTTTGGTAGGTGTTCAGATTCTACTTCTGAGAAAACTTTGGCATATCATCAATACTTTTTCAGTACAATTTCTTCAAAGGTTCTTGTCTATTTACCCTTACCTGCCTTCTCTGCCAGTTCAGTAGAATAAGTGTGACCTGCTACTGTACACACCAAAGTTATTCTGACGGATCTTCCAAAACCTTAGTTCTCCACCATTGGCACTGTTGAGTCCTATTTGCTGCTATTTGTTTGACTTTCCTTCCTTCACTAGGTTTGATTATAGGGTTGGTTACTTTTGATTTGACTTTCATCATACTCTTTGCCCAATCTATTGCCAGATTCATGCTTCTCAACCAGGGAAGGCCTAAAACCACATCTTCCAAACCTGACTCCGTAACTAAAAACTCCCACCATTCTTCTACTTCACCAACCTAAAGTTGAAGGCAGACAAAATGTAAAATACTACTGGCCTTGTTTCTTGAGCCCTTAATATTATAGAAAGGGATTTTATGGATAAGAGGGTGTATACAAACTTTATTCATTTTCACAAACCTCTCGCTAATGAACAAGGTGGTGGCATCATACATAGTCCACTATAGCTGCAACGGATGTGCTCTAATTCTAACCCTTGAGGTCAACCTGAATTTTAAACGCAAGTTCTATGGTGTCAATTCAGAGACAACACAAGATTCAATATTGTTACAGAGACTTGAACTTGTGACACAATTTGAGTCAATCTTTGAAGCACATATATTATCAGGCAACAACACAATGGCTTTCACATGTGTCCGAGTCAAAAATCTGCTTTTAACGCCATTATTTTTTTAGTCAAGATTTTTTGCTGTTTTTTCAACTTGGTGAGGGTAGCTGCAGTAGCAGCAGCAATGGTGGCTTGCTCTCCTTTCTTGGACTTCTGATCTGAAGGCTTGGTCTCCAAACTGTCATCAACAGTCGCAACAGCCTTTTGTTTCTTAGCTTGTCGCAGGAATTTTTCCATACAAACAACTTTCCGATAACCTGTTCTTTTGCTGTATCTGCAAAGGTCATGATTGTGACGATCATTCTTTTTGATGTGAAGAAAGGACCCACAACCAAAGCATTTCAATGTCTTTCATAAATCTTGCTGCTGTGGAAGGTGAGAGTTGCTAAGCCTCACACTCCTGAACAACAGTGCCAGGGTCGGCTCCAGCAGTCAGGTGTGTGAGGATGTAGCAGAGCTCCTGGGTCATATGTGTTGCTGGTCGTTCAAATCATGAGTCACACACAAGCTTGTGACAGACAATCCGCAGTCGCCACAGCGCCGCAGTTACATGCAGCAGCTATATGCCCTCTCCAATCACTTAAGACCACAGACCATGCTTTCCGTAATGTTACCATCCATGGCTTGTACGCTCTACCATTGATACTGTGCAAAGAGGCATCAGGAAAAATCTCACCCCATTCCATGGACATGTGGGCAGAGCATGCGATGTGCATACAAGACACAAGTGACAAAAGTGTTGGGCAATGCAGGTATGAATGGCTGGCTGTTATTGTGAAAACCCTTTTCCAACATAAAAAGGGACCTATCAAAGGGCATCAGCTGAATTGCTTCAACCAGTCACTGGTAAGATAGTATGGTTGACAGCTTGATGGCTTGGTTGGTGGCATTTGGATTGTAAAGCAGCAGGCAAAGTGAATCCAAAAGCACCATATGGGAAAGGCACATGAAAGGAAAAAAGGGACCAGAGAAAACTTAATTAGATTCAAGGACTTGAAGCTTATTATTGTGTGCTTAAATACATGGAGCAACTAAGGTGAAAAAATGTCGAACACATTGGTCAACTGTTGGTCACAAGTGTGACATGTGACATGTGACAGTATGGATAAGGGGGATGAGTATGTGTGTCTTGTGCCGAAGGTTGAAGGAGGGGTGAATTGGGTGATCATGAGATGAAGAAGGCAATGCAATTAATGAGCAATAAACTGTGAAAAAAACCATTTGTATCTGAGATACTGCATCAAGGGTACACAGTTGGCTCAGGTATGCCAAATTAGGCACCATACCCAAATCCACAGGACTTTTTGTCAGGCACCGCAGGTTTACCCATACCCTTGTTCAATGCTACAGGTCGAGGCCTGGGTTGAGGCAGAGGTTAAGGCCATTGAGATGTAGTTTACAACAGGACTTGCACTGGCATAGGTTGTGGCAGGGGTTGAAACATAGTTTCTGGCAGGTAATATTGGGAATGGATTAGAAGGGCACTGATGACATTGTGAAGTTGAAAATACACACCATCAGTTGGCTCAGAAAAAGAGGGCTGGCCATGGCATCATATTCTATGGTTTGAAATGGCTCAGTGAGGCCAGATATGTGGATGGGAAAAAAGAATGGGCCATTTGTCTGATATTGATGACTGAAATCTTTGTATCATGCAACCAGGATGTGATTAATGTGATGGAGCATCGAGAGGGTGCCGCTCATCGGTCTATGGTGTTACACCCTCAGTCATATTTTGGTGCGCATGCTTTACTGTACTTTTATTCGCATCTACAGCAGGCTCAAAAACCGTTTCAATGTGCGGGGGTTTTGTGGTGGGGGGGGTGTGGCGCTTGGGGGCGTGGGAATGGTGCTTGGTGCTGATGGGATTGGGGAATGTATTCCTTCTTGGCTACCAAACAAGCTTTTAATCACATGATTAGACTCAGTGGTTATGGAAATATGCCCCATTCAAACATGGGTTATTATTGTACTGTAACAGTTTTTGAGCTTTCTATTTTATAATAATGTTTCACAAATAAAGACACCAAATGTTGTTCCAGTGGGCTGAAACTGAGCATGAACATACTGTGACATATAACAAACCCAAATCAGGTGCAAGTGACCCAAAACAGTAACCTATGTTTCACTGGCACAGTCATAAAATCTCTCTCCTCTCATCAACTCTAATACATCTTTTCTCTTCTTCAGGCTGGCCACCCACATCAAAACATGGCTAGAGCAGTATTCAGAAACACTGGAGTGACCTTTAGAACTCACAAAAAGCCTAACAAAGTTCATTTTAGATTATTCTACTAAGCTTTTCTATTGTAGCATACACTATTCAACACATTTTATTGAATATAGAGAAGCAAAAACAGTCTGAAATGCTTTCAAAACACAGGCATAAAGGTAGTGGGAAAGAAAAAGTAACCTTACTATTGTTGCAACTAATGTAAACTGGCCTAAGCTGAGAGTTTATAAAAAGAAATAAAATTAATAAAAATCTGAAAATATTTGTAAAGATAGATATAAGCAGAAGCTAAAGGGTCTTCTGCCAGCACTAAGCGATCTGACAAAGTGTTTGTAAATTATTCAATTGTTTCAGGCTAGCTCAAATCTGTTGCAATAATAATAAGGTTACTTTTTCTTTCCCACTACCTTTATGCCTGTGTTTTGAAAACATTCCAGACTGTATTATTGAAGATGATACTCTTCTTAATTGTCTCAAGCCTTTTGGAAGCCTGTTAGGCTGTTTTTGCTTCTCTATGTTCAATAAAATGTGTTGAATAGTGTATGCTACAATAGAAAAGCTTAGTAGAATAATCTAAAATGAACTTTGTTAGGCTTTTTGTGAGTTCTAAAGGTCACTCCAGTGTTTCTGAATACTGCTCTGGCCATGTTTTGATGTGGGTGGCCAGCCTGAAGAAGAGAAAAGATGTATTAGAGTTGATGAGAGGAGAGAGATTTTATGACTGTGCCAGTGAAATATAGGTTACTGTTTTGGGTCACTTGCACCTGATTTGGGTTTGTTATATGTCACAGTATGTCCATGCTCAGTTTCAGCCCACTGGAACAACATTTGGTGTCTCTATTTGTGAAACATTATTATAAAATAGAAAGCTCAAAAACTGTTGCAATAATAACCCATGTTTGAATGGGGCATATCCCCACAACCACTGAGTATAATCACGTGATTAAAAGCTTGTTTGGTAGCCAAGAAGGAATACATTCCCCAATCCCACCAGCGCCAAGCGCCATTCCCATGCCCCCAAGCGCCACACCCCCCCCACCACAAAATCCCCGCACATTGCAACAGTTTTTGAGCCCACTGGCCTACTTACCATGCCTACTGGACTTACCTCAGCAGTTGCCACTATCTCGATACTTAGCAGTTACGTCCTGATTCAGTTTACTTTACCAGACCTTCCTATTTCATCTTACTTTCTCATGCACGTACAGCCCCTTCCGACTGACTCCTCTCGACTCTCTCTCCATAGATATATGCATGCGTGAGTCAGTTCTTGTCCGTTCGACTCATTCTCTTTTGCTATTGATGCGTCATCTCCCCGAGTACCCTCTGGTACATTTCTAGATTGCTGACACGTCTTCTTACTATACTCTGACTCAACTTTAGTATACTTGTATATAAGATTGCTTGTAAAGACCACAGTCACTTCAGACTTGGTCTCCTTTGTGAATTCAGGACCATAAACCCTCATTAGAGCTTTGCTCGCAGATTCCTGCTCGCTCAGCTCATCACTGTCCAATTCCCTTCATCACATAATACAACTTGCCCTAAGATGATTCCTTAAACTAGTGATCCAATCTAACTCTAGACCGAGTTAGCTTTGCCTAAACGTACTTAGGTGACTCTCTAGTTGAGAGTAGACTCTTCATACGAAGCTCTAAGCAGTAGCTTACCCAGAATAACTGCCACATGATATGAGTCATCTGCTCATAACATTAGACCAAGTTTTATTCCTAATAGACTATGCAATGCACCACACACCCTATTACCAAGTCTCATGAACAAGTGCAACATACCGCACACATCAAGCCTAATGAACCAGGCCTAGATCTAATGCACCAGATCTTAGAGACCCTCAACAAGTTGAAGGTCTCACCATAGTGTCACTATGGCTCATTAACCAGAACTGTCTGACACAAACCTTTTCAAAGTCACTAGAAGAGACGAAGACGATCTTTCAAATCACGTCAAAGGAAACATACATTGGAGAACAGATCAACCCTCAGGACCAGGCTATTCCATCCTCAATCAAAAGAGTCGCAAATACTTACCCCTCACATTTGTTGTCGACTATTGGTATCAACTTTGCATCTACACAGGAGAAGCATTCATCTCAAGAGACACCAAAGTACCAATAAACACTAAAGGAACAGGCTACTAGGACATCAACAACTACAAATACCTAAACAATCAAAGACAAAGAGATTCCACCCAATACATTTTTGAACAAGCTATAGAGGCCATACACTTTAAATACTCAGAAAAACTTTACATAGTTGAAAAAGAAGCCGAAGACCGATACACAAGATTTCTTAGGATCCCTACTCCAATGCCAACTCTCACTATTGATACAGGAGCATCACTAGCGACAGATCCTACTATCTCCCATTTGTCACTTCAGCTGCAGTCACCCTCTCTCCATTTGTTGCTGCAACCGCAACCAGTTCTTCATCATTCACAGAACCACGCCAATCAGAAGGTGAAGAATCAGAAAGTACTGAAACTCCTCAAAGTAGTACCACAAACAAACCATCTCCAGAACAACCAGAACAAGAAGAACCAGTCCTAGAAGCACAACTCGAACACATACTAGATGTTCAAGAAAGAGAACCAGAGAACCCTATGCTCCAAATGAACCAGCCTTCCAACAACTTGTTGAATTTGCAGTACAAGAAGGACTTCCTATCCCAGCACCACCACCACGTATACAAACACCAGTACCATCTGCACCAATGGCACAACCTGCAGCACCACAAACTGACTGACTCTGAGGAGAACCACCAGACTTCTTCACTGGAGAACACACCAAATCAGAGACATTCAAGAGACATTTTACATGTACAAGAACTCAACGCTAATCATGAAATCATGCAAAGTCCATATCTGTGCACTATGCTCCCCTCACCTTTATCAAAGGACCCTTGTCAAAGATTGGGCTGCCGATCAAGTTGAAATTCTAGAAGAAAAGGTCACTCACCAGGTCAATCCCATGCTCATAACAGACAATGCCCTATGGACAGAATTCATAACCACCTTCGATGCCAACTTCTCTAACATTGCCCAGAAGCAACACACAATGAGCACACTCTATCACTTGTGCATGCAAAAGGACTGCTTCGATGACTATGTCTCAGCATTCAAGCATTTTGCCAAACAAGCAGAGTTTGACCTTATGCATCCAGCCACAGTTCAACTCTTTGTAATGGGCATAGAAAACAACCTCCAGAACGCTATTCTTTATTGAAATCAACAACCAACTACCATAGAAGAATACATCACTGCTGCCCATACAGAGATCAGGAAATACCAGCATCACCAAGCTATCAAACACTGATAGCTAAATTCCAATGGATAGGAGGAGCACAACAACAGAAACTACGATGCCAACAATAGTACACAAACCCTAATAACCAAGTAGTCCCAATGGACATTGATTCTCCCCATTTTGCACAAGTCCGACATGCAAACACTGAAGCTGAAAAACAAGACTACAAAGCCAGAGGAGCTTGCTTCTGATGCAATATAGAAAGAAACAACCTTTCAAACCCTCGTTCCAACATAATCAGCAACAATCTTCATTTCAGTCACATTCACCTTCAGACAAACCATCTTTTTGGAAGAAATCATTTGGCCAAAAGGCCCTCAAGGATTCCAAAATCTAACAAGCCATTTGCCTATAACTATGTGCAGCAAGCATGTGCTGCAACCATAAAGAAGTGAAAGAAGAAAGAAGATGAACAAAAAGAATATAACAAGAGGAAATTGCAGATCTTGCAGTCAGAACCACCCAATGGTCTAATATGCAACATGAATCACTGTCGCATGAAATGACCAATGCAAATCCAAATTTTTGAATGGCCCACAGCAGATGGCGATGCTTAGGGCCTTATTTCCTCAAGCTGTGTTCATTCCAAACTAAGGTTCCATACAGACACTCATTAAATTCCACTCCAGAACCCTTCATTCCAAAGTTAGCGCACTTATAGATAGTGGTGCAATGGAAAGCTTCATATCCCTAGACCTTGTGGAACACTTCAATATTCCAACACGCACTCTACCTAAACCCAGGACTATCCGAAATGTTGATGGAACAAAAAACAAATCTGGCAAAATTACTAAAGCCATGGACCTCAACATTCACTATCAGGGAAAGAAACTACCCACACCTTCTTCATCATTAGTCTAGGAGACGATCATATGTTTTTAGGAATGCCATTTCTCGCAGCTACTAATCCAAATATCAACTGGACTCAAGGAACATTCAAAGGCAAAGTCATAGCCACCTCAATGGATGCTCACAAGTGGAAGCCAAACCTAGACAGCAAAGTGTTCAAAACTTTCATCAAACAACCGCCTGTAGAATACAGACACTATGAACACTCAACTGATCCACTTCACTTCGTTAATATCGACCCAGACAATTACATATCCCACATCGACCCCGATACGTCTACATACCTTCGACGCACTACCAAGGCAACAACACTTGCCACAGAAGCAGCCAATAAAACTGCATAACCATGGCAACAACTAGTCCCTATGGAATACCATGAATATGACAAAGTCTTTAGCAAATAAGCTTCGCAAAGATTCCCAGACAAATGACTATGGGATCACGCCATACAGTACTCCAATTAAGTAATGCACCTTTTGTCAGCCACAGGCCCTGGAAAACGTGCATTACTTAATTGGGGTACTGTAGACCTCATTCCAGATGCATCCAAAACCCTTGATTGCAAAATGTATCCACTAGCCAAAGGACAAAGCAAACTTCTTGATGAATTTCTAACTGACCACCTAGCCAAAGGATATACTGTATTCGATATCAAATTCACCCTATGCGTCACCCTTCTTTTTCATCAAAAAGAAGGATGGCAAACAAAGACCAGTACAAGATTACCACAAGTACAATCAAATTACAATACGCAATATATATCCACTACCGCTCATCAAGGACCTAATCCGAAGCTTGGTAAAGAAGAAATGGTTTATTAAATTCAACATACATTGGGGATACAATAATATACGCATTAAGGATGATGATTAATGGAAAGCCGCCTTCAAACCAACAGAGGACTATTTGAACCTACGGTCATGTTCTTTGGTCTCACCAATTTCCCAGCAACCTTCCAAACAATGATGAATGCAATATTTCACAATAAAATAGCCTAGGAGACGTCATCATCTATATGGATGACGTTCTAATTGCCACTAATGAAAGCCTAGAATGCCATAAAGCCAAAGTCGTCCACATTCTTCAGAAACTCAAGGACAATGACCTATTCCTAAAACCGAAGAAATGTAATTTCACAAAGAAGAAGTGGAATACTTGGCATAATCATAGGAAAAGGACAAGTCAAAATGGATCCTATCAAAGTACAAGGCATTATTGATTGGCCTGTACCCACCATTCTCCATGAACTACACTCATTCCTAGGCTTTGGAAACTACTACAAAGATTTCATTCCAGACTATTCATTCATCATGCGCCCACTTCATAATCTAACAAGAAAGAATATACTCTACACTTGGAGCAATGTGCAATAAGCCACATTCAAACTCCTAAAATGGATATTCACTTCATACCCAGTCTTTTGCAACCCAGACCCCGATAAACACTATATTTTAGACACTGATGTGTCGAATTTCACTGTCGGTGCCACACTGAGTCAAGACTACTCCAACAGCAGGTACCAATCAGATTCTTTTCCAAGTCATTATTCCCGTGAAACGGAATTATGACATTTATATCGGGAACTATTGGCAATTATCTATGCAATCCAAGCTTTAGATATCTCCTCTTAGGAGCACAACAGAAGTTCCTAATCCATTGTGATCATCAAAACCTAAAGTACTTCAAATCCTCACAGAAAATCACACCCTCCAGGCACAATGGAACAAATTCCTACAGGACTATAACTTCGAACTAGTCCACTTCTCAGACAAAAGTAACACAATTGCTGACCTTTTTAGTTGAAGAAAGGACTTTGAAGGGGAGTAAATCCCAATGAAAGTGTTACTTTACTGTCAGAACACCTGTTTAAGAGAAAGATTGGGAATTGCATGCATACTGTATCCTCAAATGGCGAAACAAGAACAAGATCCCTTCTTGGTATGCAAAATTTATCTTGAAGACAACCCTAAAACACAAAGACAAGCCCTCCATCAAATCCATGATACCCTTGTTGGAGGACACTCTAGAATCGCAAACACCTGGAAACTAGTTAAACGCAAATACACAGGATTGCGTTTACACAAATTCATTGAACAATACATCAAGAGATGCGCAAAATGTCAAGAATCTAAGGTTATCACCCATATGAAACACGCCCCACTTTATCATTTTGACACTTATGTGGAACAAGGACCGTTCCAATATGTTTCCATGGATCTCATCACAAATCTACCATTCTCAAACAAATATAATGCAATACTAACGATTGTAGATCAAGAATGCTCTAAGGCCGCAAAGTTCTTACCTTGCAAGAAAACCATTAATGGCCAAGGTGTAGCACAACTCTACTTTCAGCATCTCTTCCCCTTATTTGGTATACCTAAACAGGTTATATCAGATTGAGATCCCCAATTCACATTCAACTTCACCAAAGCAGTATGCAAAGCTATAGGAATCCAACAAAACCTCAGCACTGCATTCCATCCACATACTAATAAACAATCTGAACGAATGAACCAATGGGTAGAAACCTATCTTTGTCAGTTTGTAAATGCACACCAGAATAATTGGAGTGCCCTACTGCCAATGGCAGAGTTTGTGCACAATTCATGGCCACATGAACACACCAAACACACCCCTCACGAACTGATTACCAGGATCAATCCCACCGCATTATTTACAGTCTCTGAAGACTCTGTCCCTGCCGCACATGCCGCACAGGAACAACTTCAAGAACTATCACAATCAAGATCAGAAGCACAAAAAGTGTTACAAAAATGATCAAAACCAATGAACCCCTCACATTCCTTTGTCTCAGGAGACAAAGTATGGTTAGATGCGTGCAATCTTTATATTAGAACACCCTCAAAGAAGCTCAGTCACCAGAGAATTGGACCATACCCGATTCAACAACAATTATCTCTAGTAACATACCACCTCCAACTATCCAAAAGCATAAAGATTAACAATGTGTTTCATGTTGATCTTTTGACCCTATATCATGAAACAAATGCTTATGGACCTCAACCCATTCAGCCACCCCCTGAGCTAATCAATGGAGAAGAAGAATACAAAGTAAAAGAATAATCATGGACTGATACAACCGACGCAAATGGAAAAGGCAATATCTAGTCAAATGTTAGGCTACCCTGCCTCTGAAAATAATTGGGTAGACGATGACAATCCTGGCTGCATCTATAGGGGGAATCGGGGCCTATAGGGGTCCGGTGCGGCCGGGATGTGAGTCCAGGAGGTCTGGCAGTCGTAGGACTCCCGGGAGTGCTCTGGCCGATGCTGGGGGTCGGAGCGCGTCGCTGGGTCGCGGAAATGAGTCCAGTCGATAGTCAGGAACTGGCCACTCCGAATGCAACTGGTATGAAGGGAAACGGACAGGAAATGGGGGAGATATGAAGGGAACACTGTCCCAGGCTTGCCTACTGACCTATCTACACACAAAACATCTTATATACAGTTTCTAAGTCCTCGGACCAATGCTCCAGTGAGATTTCAGATGCTCTGAGGCTCAGATCAGACCTCCGCAGCTCTGATCTCCGATCTGATCGCCCTATCAGTGATACAATACCTGTAGCTGTGTTTCTGAGGCTCTAACATCGACCAATGCATAGCTATATTGTAGCAACCAATATATCTTGATCTGGAAGCTGCTTTGTTCTGGTTTTAGGCCTCCTGTCGGCCCGATGATTTCTGCTTTTGGCCTAGCTTGAGTCCTGTTTTGGTTTGGGGTGATTGACTATGCCATAGGTCCAAAGGGCTGACGATTTCGGGGTTTTTGATGCTTTGGATCACTGGCTGTGTCTCCTGGTTAGGTTGGACTGCCCTATAGGGCCCTATATCGGCCCGATTGAGCCCAATTTGGCCGCTTTCCCACGCTCCACCATGTGCCCTACACATCAATGAGCAAAACCTACACTCTGATAAACTATTAGCGAATTATCGCCTCTCCAAGGCCTGACCCCTCCACTATATAAAGTCCCTCAGAACAATGCTCTACTTTCCATCTTCAGATACCATCCACAGTCCTCACAAACTTTCCTGCCTTCCCACCCTCCAGATCTACTATGCCTTTCCTCGTCAACCATGTCGACTACAGCTCTGACTCTCTCACTTTCTCAGACAACATGTCCATCTCCCCTCTTCCCCTTGTCACATACCAGGCCCGCCACACTCCCACGCTGGACCTTGAGTACGCTGAGAAAGTCTCCCCTCCGATCTTGTTTGGCACAACTGAACATGTCCAACCCATCTACCTCCAGCCCCTCAAGCTGAAAGATGATGAGATTTTGGATGAGGATAAGTCTATTCTTCCATCTTCAGGTTCCTCTACCATATTCAATGAAGCATACCCTGCACAAGTACACATTAAGATTGAAGAATTTGAAGAAACCCACAATACTAGAAAAGTTGAAGCCAAAGACCAGCAGGCCGCTGATCTCAACGACTGAGGCGAACACCTCATTCACCAACTCGGCAAACAACTTATCAAAGAGCTCAACACAACTACTGAAGAAACCCCTGAAGTCCTAGCGGATGTCCCTTCGGATGTCACCAACAATGCTAACGACAACGACTCCTTCTTCACCCACTCTTCAGAATGGGATGAAGACCACGACATGAGTACAAGACACTATGGCCCACACCTTCAACCACTCCCCTCGAAGGAGACAACATGCACCCTCCTGCAACCTCAGATCAGTGGACCACACCCTGGACAAGGTTGGGTTGTCAATATCTACAGAACTACTCATTACTACCAGTTCCTAATCCCTGACCCAACCACTAGACGCAGCATCATCGCCCCCTACCTCTCATACTCTATTAACAGGTCGAAGCCTGAGGTGTCTGTCACCTATAGTGAAGGATACCCCACTTACACATGTTACTCACCGCCACCCACATTGACTACACCTGCCCAGTCGTCACCATTGACCAGCAAGGCCTTCTCGACCCTGAAGCATCCTTTGCCGATATAATCAATCATGTCATCAATAACAACTTTTCCTACGACCTTGCCGCCGCTGTATGCCAGTATCAGTACTGCAGAGAAACCCAATATGCCATTCAAGCATCCATCAAGCACCTTCACGAGAAGGAAATGCGTTACCTGGAACATGCCATAGGTACCCTATCAGAACTTGAGAAGCTAACATACTAGAACGCCTCCTTACCCACGATGGAGACATTGTCAGTACCTCATGACTAATAACACCTCTGGCACATACCTCGCATATGCCAAACTTTCTAATTCCTTCAAAAGGAATGTTACCAGATCCACCCTTAATATGCATGTCTTGCAACACAGTCCAACGCCACAGTGCATCATCTCGCTCCCACTCGGTGCCAATAAGTGCCTCAAGAAAGAAGAAGAAGATAAAAAGGACCTCAATGAACTTGAGCAGACGCTCTATAATCATCTTCACACCCGCACATCCAAAGTCTACAAATGCGCCCCTCATGTCCCCACCAACATCCCCTGCATATCCACATGCACAAGCACTGCCACCGCTACAACCAGTGGGGACACATCAGGGCCACTTACCTCAGCAGTTGCCACTATCTCGATACTTAGCAGTTACATCCTGATTTGGTTTACCTTACCAGACCTTTCTATTTTGTCTTACTTTCTCATGCACATACAGCCCCTTCCCACTGACTCCTCTCGACTCCCTCTCCATAGATATGTGCACGCGTGAGTCAGTTCTTGTCTGTTCGACTCATTCTCTTTTGCTATTGACGCATCATTTCCCCGAGTACTTTCCGGTACATTTCTAGATTGCTGACGCGTCTTCTTACTATACTCTGACTTGACTTTAGTATACTTGTATATAAGATCGCTTGTAAAGACCACAGTCCCTTCAGACTTGGTCTTCTTTGTGAATTCAGGACCATAAACCCTCATTAGTGCTTCACTTGCAGATCCCTGCTCGCTCAGCTCATCACTGTCTGATCCTCTTCATCACATCATACAACTTGCACCTAAGACAATTCCTTAGACCTGCAATCCAATCTAACTTTAGACCAAGTTAGTGCTGTACCGGCCCGGCTTGGCCTGAAAGCCCCGGCTTTGGCTTGGCCTGAGGCGGCCTTGGCTTTCTGAAATACTAGGCCGAGCCAAAGCCGTCGTTTGGGGCTTGGCTCCGGCTTGGCTTGGCTCAGGCCGCGGCTTTTGTATGAGAAGACATTTGATTTGTCGCCTGGTACGTTGGTTTCCAATTCATGAGTCGGATCACGACATCCCTTCTAGCCCGACACTTGCCAGAGCCCTGTCTCGGTCAGTCGTCCGATGAACATCATCCAGACCACAAGTCGATCGAGTCTCCTTTGGACGTGATGGGACATCACTTATGCCACGCCCATCAACTCCCTCCCCAAGCATGCGCACAGCAAAGGACTCTATCGAGGGTGGCTGATCTCTGCCACCACGTCCCTCTGTCCCTCTCGAGACACAGACAGACTGGAGGCCACTCAGACCACTTTTCTCTACCAAATACTGGTTCATCGTGCCCACAGTCACTGATTTTTTCCGGCTCGATTTCAACATCAAGTTCCCACTCTCGCTTGACGCCTCCACAGCGGCCATGCTCCTAGCACTTGCCGTCAAGTCACAAGCCCCTTCCTTCGAGTTTCAAGTCGCCGTCACACCCATCCAGGCCACGGAGCTAGTCCGTTAGAGTTGTGTCCAGTCGCATGACAACTCGCGTCCAGGCCACGCGGCCCACACCCGTTCCTCTATGTGGTTCATTGAGTCTCGCCGTCCTCCTCCTCCTCCTTCGCCACCGTGTTCAGCCTCTTTGCGGGAAGATTAGTGCAGACTGTAGAGTCTGAAAGATGCAACTTGCAAGTCGCCATTCAGACTCGTCTACACCAGCGGGCGGTCTTATGGCCTCAAGGCCATGACAAACTTCCGAGGGGCGCCGTTGGCAACTTCGTTAGAGCACCGACTCAGAAGTCTTACAGGAGTCTGATCACAAGCACGACCGTCCTGCTCGGGACAGCCTTGATCTGGTGGCTCTGTAGTACATTCAGATGTTTTAAGTTGTGAGTACCACTATTCCAGCAATTATAACAGGCAAAAGGCGACGGGGAATGACAAAGCGACAGGGAAGGAAGGGCACTTCAAGGTAGATGTGCACATCCGGTTTGTTAAGCTGTGACATGTGAATGATGTGATAGAGTGATCACTCAAACTGAAAATTCTGAAGTGGGTACTTCATTGAAAAGCCACGGCCTGACGGCCTGGCTTTGGCTTTCTGAACTGCAGGCCGGGCCAAAGCCATCCTCAGGCCGTTATCTTGGCTCGGCTTGGGCCTGGCTTGGCTCGGCTCACGGCCTGAGGCCGGGCCCGTACAGCACTAGACCAAGTTAGCTTTGCCTAGATGTACTTAGGTAACTCTCTAGTTGAGAGTAGACTCTTTATATGAAGCTCTAAGCAGTAGCTTACCTAGGAATAACTGCTGCATGATACAAGTCATCTGCTCATAACATATGGGGCATTGGAGGCAGCAGCAAATATAGGGGCAGGTGCAATCTGCCATATGATTGTCACATAGCTTGTCTCTGATGGTTCATGTCCCTGGTTTGCCACAGTGTTCTCTTCATAATGTGCATTGTTGTGTTGGATAGAGAGGTTTGCATGAATGGCATTTGAAGCATGCTCCTTGTTATGCTTTGTGGGGTGTTTGGTTGGTAGGTGATTATTTAGTGCAGCAAGAAGTTCTAAGTTGACTTTGATAGCCAGTTAATGGGTAACTTGTTTCAGAGATAACTTTAAACGCCGATAAATGGGTATGTCTGACAAGAAGCTTTGGGTTGCTTCTTAGACATGATGGGTTCTGTAGAAGAAGGTTAGTTCTTTGCAATGTAATGATTTAGAGGCT
>WTXE01000337.1:0-25418 GCA_022496225.1 Russula aff. rugulosa BPL654 | reverse complement strand
GCGGGGGAGCTTACGCTGAGGCTCTCCGAGCACAAGACGTTTGTAGAGACCACTGGATAGAGGGTGAGCAGCTTCAAAGGGATGCGTCAGAAAACTCTACGAACCAGACGTTGCGACCATGATGGGTACGGTTAAGATAACAGTTCGCAGACGTTGACCTGAGGTGACAATTTCTGTCTGGCCATTGATCTGTCTGTGCTGGCTGTACACTGGCTGTACCGAGTCAAAAAAGGAGATTGATTTGTAAGCATACTGCTCCTGCGGTCAGTCAGGGCCAACCACCACTTCGTAGGAATTGACCACTTCCCGCTTACATGTCAGACGCCTCGGACGAACAATACAACGCATCATTTGTGCGCCCAGGCGACGATCGAGAGGAACGAGACCCACAAGAGGATCTCTCCGCGACGCTGGCCGCAAACACGACAAGGAGCGTCGGAGGGAGGAGGAAGAAGAGGATGAGGAGCAGGAAGAGGAAGAAGACGAGGGGGAAGACGACGATGACGAAGAAGAGGACGACGATGAAGATGAAGGCGCGTACCGTGGTGGCAAACGACAAAAAGTAAGTAGCTGTCCTGCATGAGTGTTCCTCCACGACACTGACACCTTCGCCAGCGCCGTCACAAGCGCGCCGCCATAAACCGTTTCCTTGATGTAGAAGCTGAGGTCAATGAGGAGGAAGACGAGGAGGAAGACGAGGAGGAGTATGGTAGAGGTTCGTACACTCGCTCTCTCCGTAACAAGTCTTTCTGATTTGGACTCAATCGCAGACGAGTTCATCGCCGAGCCCGAAGGCGAGGGTGATGACGAAGAGGGCCCTAGGAGATCAGTCCATCATGCCCGTCTAGACAGACGCGACAGAGAGCTCAACGACCAGGACTTGGCACGGATAGCAGAGGACGTTAGCCAGCGTTACAAGCGGTCGGCCGTTCGTTTCGCTGGGGACATGAACGAGGTGCCACAGCGCCTCTTAATGCCTCTGTCCAAGATGCCAACCTTTGGCAAGTGCGTTGTAAAGTGAGTATTCGACCGTGCTATGAGTATATACTCCGGTGCTGACAGCACGACACCCAGCCTGGTCGTGAACGCGAACTCGTATTTAGTCTCATGCGCAAGTCCCTCAACCTCGAATTTGGCAACAATCCTTTACAAATACTCTCTGCTTTTGAGCGCGACTCCCTCCCCGGCATCCTTTACGTTGAGGCTCGCAGTCAGAAGCAAGTTAGCGAAGCCTGCAACGGCCTCGTCGGTATATATCCCAGTCGCGGCATTACCTTGGTGCCCATCGATGAGATGGCATCCTTGCTTTTAATCAAAAAGCAGGAAACGACCGTCAACCCTGGCAACTGGGTTCGCATCAAGCGGGGCAAGTATCAAGGTGATCTTGCCCAAGTGGTGGATATCACTGAAAACGGGGAGGAAGTCGGGCTGAAATTCATCCCGCGCATTGACCTCAACCCTAAAGACGAGGTCAGCGTTGATGGCAAAAAGCGGAAGAAGACCGGTCTCGGGGTCCCTGGTAGCGTCCGCCCCCCGCAGCGCTTTTTCAACTATGAGGAGGTCGTGAAAGTTTATGGTCGAAAGGTGGTTTCAAAGCGAAATCAAGCCTATGTATTCCAAACGACACATATAAGGATGGCTTTATCGAGAAAGACTTCAAGCTCAGTGGAATAGTTACGGAAAACATCAATCCCACTCTCGAGGAGATCACACGATTCGCCCGGGGGAATCAAGAAGGCGAGGGCATGGAGAACGCGGTGGACCTCTCTCTAATCGCCGAAGCCGCGCGAAAGGCCGCAATAGCGGTGCTGCAGCCCGGCGACCACGTCGAAGTATTCGAAGGCGAACAAGCAGGTGTCCACGGTACCGTCGAATCGATCAACCTGGATACTGTGACCGTGAATCCTGTCGGTTCATTCGATCTGGAAGGACAGAAGATTCAGGTGCCAGCGCGGAGTGTCAGGAAGCGGTTCAAGGCCGGAGACCATGTGAAAGTGATGTCTGGCAAGAACGCTGACGAGTCTGGTCTCGTCGTTTCCGTGTCAGGCAACATCGTGACCTTTTTGTCCGACATGTCCATGCAAGAGGTTGGTTTTATCTTATCTAACCGTCCTGCGTCGCTGAAGCCCTTCGACATCCGGATAGGTTTCTGTGTTCTCCAAAGATCTTCGTGAGGCTGCAGAGGTTGGCACTGGAACGAACATCGTAGGCAACTACGAACTTCATGATTTAGTCCAGCTAGAGTAAGCGTCCTCCCTGATAGCTGTCTCTCTGAGATCTCACCCCGCGTCTAGCAATCAAACGGTTGGCGTTATCTTCAAGACGGAGCGGGACTCTTTTCGCGTTCTTGACCAGAACGGGCAAGTGCGTCTGGTACAACCACACCAGATATCTATGCGTCGGGACTCCAACCGTGCTATCGCCACAGACGCGGAAGGATATGAACTCCGAGTCGGTGACAATATGAAGGAAAACGATGGCGAGGTTAGTCCACACCTCACATTCTGCGTTGCTTCCACATTCTGTGTTTCTCACATTGCCCTTGTAGTGTCGAAAAGGTCGCGTTCTTCACGTGCACCAATCCTTCTTCGCGTTTCTGCACAACCGTGAGATCATAGAGAATGGTGGTGTCTTTGTGACACGAGCGAGGTCCCTTGTTTCCCTTGCTCCCAAAGGAAACATCGTTCGCCCTGGCACCGACCTTTCAAAAATGAACCCTGCTATGAGTGGTGGTGCCACCACAGGCGGCATGGTCGGATCAGGCATGGGCCGCGGCATGCGAGACCGGCTCATTGGTGTCACTGTCACTGTGGTTAAAGGTGCTCAAAAAGGTTATGTCGGGACGATCAAGGACACGAATGGCCCTACCGCCCGTGTCGAACTCAATACAAACAATAAGGTCATCACTATTGAGAAGGAAAAGCTATATCGCAGAAAGTAAGCCATCTGACTTTTCTGTCCAGGCTATCTGTGCTCATTGTCATCCAGTAAGGACGGCAAGCTAGAGCCACTTGAGGGTGCCCGCGACAGCATGGGTCCTCCTCGTGGGAACTTTGGTGACGGAGGGTATGGTGGTAGTGGCGGCCGGACACCCAATCCATATGCTCCATCTGGCAGCGGAGGCTGGGGCGGTGGCCGCACTCCCAACCCGTACGCGGCTGGGGGCGGGAAGACCCCAGCATGGGGCTCCTCGAAAACGCCTAATCCATACACTGAAGGGGGAAGGACACCGTTTCATTCGAGTTCCCAAACCCCAAATCCATACACGCAGGAAGGTGGGAGAACACCAGGCTGGGCTTCATCTGCTCGGACACCGAACCCCTATGCTTCTGCGACTGCGAATAAGAGCAGTGGTTCCGGTTCCGGATCGGGAACGGGATGGGGCGGTGCAACGCCCGCTTGGGGAGGCGCGACGCCAAAACCATCCTCTTGGACCGAAAGTTCGTCGTCCGCGCCGGCTAACAACGGGTGGGTTAGTCCAGCACCACCAACATCGGGAGGTTGGGGCGAGACGGGTTGGGTAAGCCCTCCTGAACTCGATGCCAAATTCATAGATTAATTTAAAGCCCAACAGAGTGCGCCAACACCTGCTTTCGGCGCTCCGACGCCAGCGTCTGCGCCTACCCCCGGTGGACCAGGGTACGGAGCAACGATGTACAATGCTCAAACGCCAGCGGGAATGTTTACCAGTCGTTCTGATATGCCCGCTGAGACCCCAGCTGCATATCCGCCACATGAGCGGACGGGGAAAACAGCATTCAGTAAGTCTTACACGTGTCCTTTTTGCTATGTACGGTATTCTCAACGGGGCGTTTCAGAGCTGGACAAGAACTGGCTTGTTGACCCAGCATATGCAAACAACAAGGTCGGTATGATGGTCAAGATCCGGGGTTCACGTGGAGACAGTGCGGGCTTCCCCGAATGGGACCACGGGAAGCATGAGGACAAAGAGGGCAAGTTGCAGGGCGTGCTCGACACCGGATCGGATTACATACCACGGACGGGAACGTTGCTGATGGACGACCTCGAGTCGCTCACGGTACCGATCATATATCTGGTACCGTTACCGCCACGATTGGTCAGGGACAAGGTGGTGGCGCTCGATGGGCGGTACAAGGGCCAGATCGTGACAGTGAGAGACATGATGCACGATTCGTGTCTCGTCACACACGACGACTCGATGTACGATGACCTGACTCACGATCGGATGTGTCTCTACTCGGATCGGTGATTTGGAACTCGAGTTGTAAAAAATCTCACACACATTTTATTTTCTCCCTTGTTTTTGAAAACGATTCAGAAACATGGAATTTTTTCAATCCTTCGTTTGACGCTACACTATCTCCCATGCCAACAACAAAAACAACGCCTTTCTCTCAAAGCAGGATCCCATCATTAATCATTCCCATCGTATGATGCATTAATAATTTATCTAATAATATGCGAACCGTGGTGCGTTCTGTTCTCGCCAATGCAGTGCAGGGATTATACGCTACAGGTATTTCATGTGTGTGTGTGCGCCTTGCCATGATACAAGTAATTGTGTCGTAAACGATCAGATCGTGAGACTTTCTAACGATTTGTTCCATTCGATGACTTTGGGGTGCGCACAGACCTACAATAAATGATCACGGAGTGTCAACGATGGTGAATGTTGGACCGTGGACCATAGACGACGGTGACGAAAGCAACCGGAAAAAAACGCACCTTCTTAGGATCAAACCGGAGGACTTGCAAACCTTCCATAGTCGCAGCGCGAGACAGCGCGACATAACTCTGACCCTTCTCAAACACCTTGCCAAGATCGACCTTGACGCGCTGTAAGGTCTGGCCCTGGCTCTTGTGGATGGAAAGGGCCCATGCAAGGATGAGAGGGACCTAAAAATGACGACGGGTGTACGTGTACGTACGCGTAAGAGAGAGAACACGGGGGAATAAAAAAGGAAAGTTGTGCTTGCCTGAACTCTCCGAGCTAGAACGTTACCCTCGTTATCCTCACCCGGAACTCGTCCCGCGTCACAAGCACCGTCTCCCTGCCGAGTGGCGTCAGAAACTCCACAAGCGGGAAGAGCTCTACATCCGCGGCTGCGGCCGACTTTGGCTTCTCAGTCTCCATTTTTGTGTTGTTGGTCGACGACGACGTGCCAGTGTTCGGCTTGGTGTTTTCTTTCCCTTCGCTCCGAAACACCACGCTCTTGCCGTCCTCCGAGAGCTTGACGTTCCTCACCACACCCTCCGACTTGCCACGCGGGGCCGCAAAGAAGCCAAGCACGCGTCCGACAGCGCCATTCACCAGCCCCCGCTGGTCGTCGACGTTCTTGACGAGCATTACCTGTGCTGCCTTCTTGAGCACGAGACGCTCGGGAACCATCATCCCTGCCAGCACGGCCTTGCGCTTGTCCGGCGTCGCAGAACCCGAATCGCGCGCGTCGTAGGATACTGGGGGTGATTGTAGAGCGGCGAGGCGGGTCGAGTTGGCGCGCTCGACTTCGTGTCGCATGGGGAAGAGCTCCGTCGGTGGAAGGTCTGAATCGCTCGATACGATCGAGCGGGAGAGCGCGCGGAAGGACTCTATCGCGAACGGTGTAATGAAGCCTTGGCGCAGCTCATTCAGTAGCTGAACGAACTCTGCGCGCGCATATTCATTCCCTTTTCTCGACGATGTAATTTAGGGCGGGAGTACGTACTGTCATCCTTTTGTCTGAAGACCTGCGTTAGTGTGACGGTGTGGTCAATGCATGTTTTCCATGCATCACACTCGAATGCGAAGAAAGGTTGTTTGCCACCTTTTGTGACCGGGGGAAGCTGGAAGAAGTCGCCAGTGACGACAAGCTACACAGCGTCGTCATCATCATTGATAGACACTGTGATCAGAAGTACTAGCACCTACCTGGATGCCACCGAATGGCCTGTCAGTCTTCTTCCTCAGTCGAGCAGCAATCTCACATATTTTTTCAAACAAATGCCCATCCACCATCGACACTATAACCAAAATGTAAACTCTTTGGGGCACACGCAACGAAAGGTGGCGGTACCTTCATCAATAATGAGAATCTGAGTCCTCTTCCAGCGCATCAACGCCGGACGCGCAGTCTTGATGTAACTGAGGAGTTTATCAACGTTGTCGACAGATGGCGCAATCGCGCCCCACGAGTGTAACGTCATGCCTGTCACGGGGAGACATCAGATAATGGGTTCCGTATATTCTAACAAGTGAAGCGATCGATACCTCCAATGTTGGAAGCAGCCATGCCCGTACTGGCAGTGACAGAGACGGCCTCGGGATTGCACGAATGCTTCTTTTTCAGCGCCATGATGATGGCTCTCAGGAGCAAAGACTTCCCAGTTCCTGTCAGGACAGCAGCATCACCATCAATACAAACTCTTATCAGTAAAACGAAATAGAGATGCTCCGAGAGAGAAAGGAAAGTAAAAGGCGCAGGTAAACGTACCTGCTGAGCCAGTGAAGAATACATTCTTTCCTTCATCAACAACCATCTTCATTACCCTCACTTGCTCATCGCTCAGCACTACGTCAAGGACCTTCTCCTTTGCATCCCCAGTGATACCGTCGAGGCCACATCCGAGTCGTACCGAAACCTTGGGAGAGAAAAACGCGTCGATTGTCGACTTGGGCTGCTTCGCGTTGCGGGAGCCAGGAGGGGCACCTTGCGACTTGCGCTTAGTGCCCTGCTTGGTTATCGACTTGCTCATGGGTAAATGGCTTTCAACAGTCGTTTGAAGAGCGAGCGCGTCTATCAAACGCAACGCGTCTGATCATGTGACCGCAGACCACAAAGCTTACCTGAGCTATCTTACATAGCGTAGTTGGCCTCGTCGTCAGGACTCCCAGTCGAACTGTCTTCATCATCTAAAAATGACGAGCTCGAGTCGAATGTTTGTATACTGTTTCAGTTGTGCCATGACGCAGGTGGCGGTTGCGGCGAAAGCTACTGGTGGCTAGCTCCGGGTCGGGAATTAGGGCGTCGGTTTTCGAACTTCGCATCAGCAAAAGGGCTCAAATTAGATTGTGGACCCGCCACTCAGCGGGGGCATGGCTCGCTTCGCCATCCAAGTCGAGGGACTGGTGTATAAGATAAATTTCGGAGGGTAAAAATATGATTTTATTATGGCTATCAAGGATCTAGGAAAAGGGAGGCACAACGTAGATTGTGGGCAGAGGCAAGGCGGACAGGAGGTCGATCAGATAGGGGGGATGTCCACAACGATCCAGACGTCGCTTAAATCATCAGAATAATAAATGAGAAGAGGGACAACTGCCTTCTTAAGCGTGCATCCTTCAATGTCTAGACACCATCTCCAGAAATGCGTCCGATGTATAGACCTCTCCATAGACTCGCTGTTCAGGTTCACTATCAGACAGTCTCCAGAACTGTTTGAATCCACGCTAATGAAAATTGCGTGAGCTCGCAAAATCCTGGATGCCCGATTTGATGACCTCACAGAGGCATCGATGGACAAATTTGACCTCCAATGTATGGGCATCGTCCTCATTGTCGTATTGTGTCCACACAGGAGCTTGATGACGGCCTCCTTCCAGTCATCATTCTTCAGGTAGGGGAGATCAGAATCAGGGGATGGATGATTTCTCAAGGCGTCGTGAATCGCGAGTCGCACTGAAGTTCTCGAGGTCGGAGGAATGGAAGTCGGGATGTAGAATGACGTCGTGGATTAAGCTATTAAGATCCGCGAGAGTTTTTGTTGATCTCTGATAAAACCAGTTCATGAGCTTCGAGACCGTGATTAAGGAATGGTGTGAAAGATGGGGTCGTCGCGCTCGAAGGGGACTCTATGCTCTGCATGGCCTGAGGCCCAAATATGGTAAGGGGGTTATATTGTGAATCCGTATCTTTTACAAACGTTGGTGCATCCGAAACATGGTGGATGGTGAGGTACTGATCAGGATCGGTGGACGGGAGCACCATGTTATGTCAGAAGAGGCCCATTGCATCTTCTTCTGTTTCTATGAGATGATCTTCCCGGGCCTGTGTCATTGCGTTTTCTGTTTCTATGTCCTGTGTCACGATTTGCTGCTCTAAGTCGGTAACAGGTTCATCAGCGGTGCTAGCTGTGGGCTGATCAGCACCACCAGCCCAAGATGGAGAAGCAAATGTAATCACAGACGATCTAATGCGGCGACGCTTTCGAGAAGGTTGTTGAGAAATTGACTCTCGCATTCTTGATGTCATTATACGACTGCGCGTTGAGCGCCGCAGGCCAGTTGGCTCCGATGGCAAGTGATCTACCAGAGACTGAGGTTGATCTCCCAGGGAAGGATCTCTGAGTTGGGACAAATCGAGGTTCGTCACAGCGTCTGCCTCAGGTTCCAGCGAGGGCTCAGATAGAAAGGGACCACCGGTAGATAATTCTTCCGTCACCAGATGACTATGTAGACTGTGGCTCTGACCACCAGCAGGTGGTTGGGGTGTTGCCAGTTGATTCGGACCATCATCGGTAGATGCCCCAGGCGTCGCTCGGTGGCTAGGTAGCCCAGAGTTCATGCCAAGCCTGAGACTGTCGACTTGGACGATCGGAAGACTCGGACCAGTTACGGCCTGGGTGTGACTTGTACTATGATCTGAGCTCATTTGCACTGCACGCGAGGTCTCTGAGTTAGGCTGAACACAAGCATGGATCGTACTCTCGTACCAGTAAAAGGTCCTCGTAGGCGGACACGACCACGCTTGGGACATTTTCCTTGATGAATGGTGAGTCCTTTTCGCTTATCGAAAGGTCTGCGACAGTAAAAGCACATATATGCCATAATCCGGACTATATGCGACTCAGACGTAGCTTGGGCACTTCGCACAGGTAGACTTGCACGACTCAGATATACATACGGATCACATCTTGGGTCACGTGATTCTGTTGACTTTATTTATTCGCGTCGCGTCACCTCACGCCTCCCACCTTTCCTCCTTCCTCACCTATGCATGAGGGATGTATCCCAAGCTGGTTTGACTCCGCACTTGGAATTGCCGCTTGGGTTCCCGGGGCTCCGTCTGGAAACGGCCCCGTATCCAATTTTTGGGCCCCCGTGGGCTTCGTGCCCACCTACTGTACGGCTCACTCTTTCACTCTTTCCTCCCTTGTCGATGTCTCAGTATGACCTTTTTCTGTTCCATACACGCCCCCCCACCATAGCAAACGCGGCGCCCAAGCGCTGTGCGCTTGTCCCTTACGCGCCACGTCGTCCTCTCTTTCTCAATAGGTGTTTCACTATACAAATGGCTACTTTAGATACGAGTAAGACATGTAGCACAAAAAGATGTCCAGTACAGTGTTCTATGCCCATTTGGGCTGACCAAATTTAAAATCGCTTCGGATTACCTGTGTAACCTTAGGGTACCAAACCTTTTTGGCCCAATCACTTAAGAAGGGTCCTTTCTGAGATATTACAACAGTTTGAGGTGGATCAAGGGTGGAACGGGTGCAATCGAGCAAGATCAGCTCGAAAATTCCTTATCAGAGTGTCTATGACCATTTGGGCTGTGACCAAATCTGGCAATTCACACGGTAACCACCCGCCAAACACACATGCAAATGTCATTTCCTGCCGCAACAACATGCTTTATACCCCCAGAGAGTATTTAGAGATCACTATAATGCTAGTTGGTTTTATACTAGAGCTTAACTTGTTGCATAGGACCTCATATTTATTATATACAGCATGAATAAGATTTCATTATTTTGCACTTTCGGCACTGATTAGACCCTGGAGCTTGATCTACAGGCTTACACCCTTTGAGCTACTGGTCACATATAATTCATATATAGCAAATTAAACTACCAAAAAGTCCGAGACCGAATACTGGACTCCGGGTGTACAATCTTAGTTTAGCCCAAATGACCATAGTAGCCCAAATGGGCATAGAACACTGTAGTTAAATAGCGCGTTGTGCGCTCAGCTTTATGTTCATCCAAAAGTGTTGTGTTCTCGCTCCCTCGTGTGCATCTGCCTTCTCTAAATCTCTCACTCCCGCTCGACCTCCCTGTCCCCTGCGCGACAGTACTCTGTGTACTACCCCGCTCGGCTCATATCTGGTTTGACCACCCCTCAATACAGCACCTCCCCCTGCAAACCGCGAACCACAGTCTGGACCTCCCCTCCCCTCCCTTCCCCTCCCCATAAAACTGAGCCTCGCACGCCTGACTGCTGGAGCCGACCTGGCACTGTTGCTTAGGCGCGTGAGGCTCAGCACCCCTCCCATTAGGGCCATTACCTTCGACCCCTCCCCCAAGCGTCAATGTTACGGTCTAGGACGCACCCGTGCTACCCCACGGCCCAGACAGTCCCGTACTACAGTTGCCGTGACCGTGACCGTGCCCAGGTTTTTCAACCAACTGGACGCACGGTTGACGGGACGGTCTAGGCCCGATGCCGATACCCCTAGCCTCTCAAAGTGGTTCGTTTTGAGAATTCCCTTTCGTTCAATCGGCTGAACATCTCGCGTGCAGATATTCCTTGTGCCCTCGATAATGGCGTTGGGAAAGCTGCGTGGTCGACGCAGCCGGTCACTGTACATAATGGTCGACATTATACCTCCGAACCTGTTCAACAGTCCCCCAAGCACCAACAGAAGACGACGATTCTCCCGCCAAAGAAGCTACTATACCGGGACGCAGTCAATTCCCCACCCCGGAACATCTTCTACCCTTGTCGCATCACCAACCCTTGTCCTCCTATTATCGACATCTCTCCCCTTTACGTCGTCGACCAGTGTCATATTCTCTCATCCACTCATGCAATGCACTCGCCGCGACAGGGTCTCCAGTGCACCTCAACTCCCAAGCAACAGCGATTCCCACTCACACTTTGAAAGCATCATCATTATCATCGTCATCATCATCATCGTCATCATCATCATCATCGACTCTCCGCACTATTTGAAACGAGACGTCGCACGAGAGTGCGGATGCTCGTCGCGCCGTATTTGGCTCTGTAGCACCAGAACGGGTGTCGATCGATGACCGGACACGAATACCAACACACCCACCTGGTAGTTCACCAACAAAAGCGGGAACGACAGGTCAAAGCAACAAGAAGGTCCGTGCTGCCATGGTCCGAGCGGACGATGTTGTGCTGCTCGTATTGGACAATATGACATGGTGGCGCGTGCTCTGGGCGCCGGACGAAGTCGGCTGGCGCATGCGACAGGCGGTACAAGATGCCTGGGTGGGAGTTATCGCGAGCGGACTACTGCCAGCACTCGCCACACTACCCAGTACACAATCCTCACAATCCTCACGCGCCCTCTCCCGGACCTCAGCGCTCCCGCAAACACTACGCTCTCCCGTCCTCCTCAACGCGTTAACCAACTCACACACACGCCATCCTTCACGAACCACGCGCGCTCCTCCACCCGCTCGAACACCGCCTTCTCGAGCGCCTCGACGCGGGCCCAACGACCGCGCTCGTGCGCGGGGCGCAGGTGTTGATTTTGCGCGTTGTGGGGAGCGTAGGTATCGGTGCTGTGTCTGGATTGTTGATGTTTATGCAGCGGTTGGAGAGATGCTTGGGACTGGAATGTTGCTCGGAGCAGCTGCTGGGTTCTGGTGGGCAATTGGGAGGTGGGATAAGATACGGAAGATGTAGAGGGCTGATTGGGTTCGGGTGGAAGAGGCAGCGGAGCGGGACGTTGAGGTGATCCATGTCTCGTTTCTTCATGGGACGTCATTGCTGATGGTTTTACCGTGGATGTATTGCAGGCCACGCTCAATCAGGCACTTGAGAAGCAAGTTCCAATAGTGCCGATGCGAGCAGCTGATGGCATCGAAGGTATTGTTGCGAAACGCAAAGACGAGATAGGGCACAGAGTTGGCAAGAGGCGGTCTTGCTAACATAGCACCTGTGAGTGGTTAGTCGTCGTGCTTGGCGGTAGACTAATTGTTCCATCAGCATGCTTTAGTAAAGCTGTTCGAGCTATCGAAGGCAGCCACGAAAGACCCTTCGTGTTTACACAAGGCTTAACATTTGCAAGGCATCATCGCCGCGGAGACTTTACCATCGTAAAGGCATCAATCTCAAGCATGAAATTCCTTGCACGGCTATGGGGGTTTACCTCAGAGACCTCATCCCTTCAAGCAATTTTACTCACGTCTCATCTTATCCTGGCCATATATGCGGTGACTAGGTATACACAACTTATTCGTCGTCATTCCGCAGTTCCTCGTAACGGGCTTGACCGCGCTGTTATTCGCCATTCTCCACAAAGGTCTGTGCTCCATGGAAGCCACCCCGGCACGATACCGCCTAATCTGAACTTTACTGCCTCCCCAGCAACATCTCGTCAAGACAATGAGAGCACCGTGAGCCCTCCTAGGGTCCGAGTTCCGTCGCAATAATTTTCCGGTGAATTTTCCTATGCGTGTCTAGTCCCAGTAGGACTTCTTTCCAACCACGCCCGTTTACAGAATTGGAGGCATATGGGCCATTGTTGCTTTCGCCCTCTCTTGGAGACTAAGCAAGGATCTACGGCGGCGTTTTTTTATCACGTACTTACCGCACGTGACGTTAACGCTAAACGGTTGTTTGCAACAGACCCACAAATACCAGTCGGACGACTTCTCCAATGCCGGTTTCACATCCACAGACGGTGCCATCGAGGATATCACAACCATCCAAATCGACTTCACAAGTACTCCACGTACTCCACAGTCATGCACCTGCCGTGTCTGAACAGTCCGATGCTGACAAGAGCAACGTCGATCCAGACTTACAACGCGGGCTCTTCCGCTCCGAATGCTCTACGAGACATCGTTCTCCCTCCCTCATTCATAACCAGGATCCTCTCTGTTACTGGCGTGTCCGGCCTCACCGGGCCAACCACAGACAATATGAGTGCATTCTCGACCCCTATCCCGTGGCGGAGAGCAGGTGTTCGGTATAACAACAATCAAGTATATTTCAAATCGTCGAGACGCTGGTAACAAACTCGACGCGTGTTGCCACGCATTTTTTTTCACTCGCTCACGTTCCCTTCTGTCTCTCCCTCTCTGGACGTCAGGTAGCCAATCATGTATATAAGCATCCTTTAATCTAGTTCAGTTTCCTCAGTTCCACTTTCGTTTTGCCTTGCCCGCGTGCCCTTCATTTCTGTTTTGTGCCAACCGAGTCACTGAGCCACCGTGGTGCGGGTGGCCGTTCCACGTTCCACTCCGAGCGAGTCGCTGTGCCATAGTTTGGCATTCACTCAGTACCGCCCGCTGAAAGTGATGGCATCCCCACTGCACATTATATCACGGACATAATATGTACAGTACTCTGTCTATGTGTTAGAGATTTTGGTCAATATCGATGAGGGACCTTCGTGGTAGCGTGGACTTGAGGGAACGGAGACAAGGTAAAGTTGATCCAAATTTGACAGGCGTGGAGGGGAACTTGGGAGGGAGTCGACTGACATGTCACCGCCAAGGGAGCTTATCCATCATCATCCTGTCGTGTTGGGGTCGAATCGGTGCGAGAGGTTTCATTCCACTGGCAGGGCGGAGATGCTCGTTTACGCTCGCAAAAAAATGCCGCGTTTGCCCTCGTTGTAGCATCATAATTCAGTCAGCCCGACCGAACTTTGGTGTTACATCGGGTCGTCGGTCAGTCATTGGGTCGCAAAAGGCTGGGTGCCAGTGAGTTGGTGGAAGGTATGTGGCGGTGGAGAGGGACAATTGGTCGCGCAACCAGTCAACTAGTACGATAGTCAACACTGATGAGTAGCAACAGTACTAGTGCCACATGCACACCCAGGCTCCCTCATTCCGATGCCCGGTGGCTTTTATGACTGAGAAAGTAGACTGAAGGACCTATTATTGTCTGCATGACAGGGGCACAGTGATGTTCTCTCTATGATGTCGCATGCGTGCACAGTTCACCTGTATATGCACACTTGTTGGCCGACAGATACTGTACCTCATCCCAGAGCAGGCTCAAATTTGGTGGTAACAGAAGAGAAACCAATAACGAGCCTGTTCTCTGATGACACCAACCTGTTCCTGTCCTGGATGAATGGTGCAATTGAGCGCACCTCTCGGGCTAAGTTAACCTAGAATAGCACGCGTGGCGACTCTCACGTTGGTCAACTCGGATTGGCTCTCTCGATTAGCCCCGTAGAGAATGTCGAGCGCTGAGATTCCACTGCGAATCATGAACGTCTCCGGCTTGTGCAGCGATCTCGCGCGCATCAGTTGGCCTCGAGCCAACAACCTGAACGATTACAAGTCATTTTTTAGTTAAAATTGTAACGGATCTGTCCGACAGACTCCCGTTTCTTCGTTACCATCAAGTCCATTAAAATCATCGTTTAGTACAACAGATATTAAGACAACAAACAACAACAACGCCAGATCGTATACAAACTTCAAAGGTCAAAAGTTGGGAACATCAAAACCCGGCGCGCAGCGCGAGGCCAATTCCCACCCCCGCGCAGAGCGTGCTCACTAATACTAAGCCCAAACGCTTGCCGGAAAAGCTCATCTGAGCGATACCATCTTTCAGCGGTGTGAACAGCGAGAGCGAAACCATCACGACAGAGGGAATGTGAAACGGATCGAGAAGCGCCGGCGTGCAAGTGGGGTTCCTCGCCAAGGGGGCCTGGCCAGGAGCAGACGTGGCCGTGTTCTCACGCAGTCGCCTTGCAACATCGCGCGACAGAGTCGCATCCCATTCCGTTTCCCACGCGGCTTTGTCCCACGCTACGCCCTGCTGCTTGGACCGCGCGTTTGATCGCGACTCGTGTATGGTGCTTGCCGCTCGTTCAATCTCGCGCCAGCGGAGGAACCGGTCGGCGGCCTCGTTGCGAAGTAGATTGAGCGTCTCGGGGGAGCGGAAAATACCTGCACGTAGCGCTTGGACAGATGAAGGGCGAAATGCAGAGATCGGTAATTGTGCACGGGGAAGTCCTGTTGACGGGAGTAGGATGACAGGTATGTGGGCACCTAGACCGTCAATGATTGCACGTTGTCTGGATGAGGCGGCTGCGAAGAGTGGTCAGATTCTGTCACCAGATCCAGTACGAAGCGCGTACATAGGGGGGAAACTACGAGGGCAGTATAAAGAGGGGATGATGACGATGATGAAATGAGGTTGGATAACAACGCGGACGGTGGACATGCAGGATCTATGATATCCAGCAGGTCTTGAAAAGGTCCATGAACGATAGCCAAAATATGCGCGATTGCATCATCGGGCTGGTCGCATAGAGGGGGTTATCAGATGTCAAACTGTCGGGGAGTTGCATTAATACGCACTTCTCCGACTGAGGCATGTTTCGAGACGTCAATTATCTCCACGTTGTGGGTTGGCTCGAACTTTTCCAAACCATGTGCGTCTCTGTGTTCCGCCCAATCTGTGGAAGCTCTGACCAAAACGTGTCCGTTATTGGTGACCTCCGAAGGCATCACGTCAACGATGTCCACGTTGTCTTCGAGGAGCATGCCCGCAATAGAAGACGAAGCACCCGGATCCGCGTTTCCGAACACGAGTATGCGAACCTCGCCCACGGTCTTGCCGTAAGTCGTTGGCTGGCGAAGCGGGGTAGGAAGAGTGAGCGATGGGATGATGAGCCCCTGAGCCGACTCGCGATCCTGCTCCATGTGGGCATGGTTGTGCCGGGGACTCGCAGCAACGGATGAGAAGAAGAACGATGAAGAGAAGGAAGGAGAGGAGGAGAGAGAACCCGGGCTGTCAGGGGGGCTAGGTAGCGCGCTGGAGCGTGGAGATGACTGCTGAGAAGCCTGGGATACGCCGGCGGCGGTGTCGATTGGGGGTAGGTGAGCGTCGCGAACCGTACGGACGCTGAGGCCACCTGAGCTTGAGGAGAGTTCCATCTATAACTTGAGGCTTGTAGTAGTCGTGAATGTAGTGGAGTGAGAGAGGAAAGAAAGCAGACTAACCCGGCTTGGGACACGCGTTGACGGCTCATTACATATCTTATCACGATCATTGACGGGACCTTGGACGACTTTCCTCCTCCACAGCAAACGCAAATTATCTCGGTGACGTCAAGCCAATGTTAAATAACGGCCATCTAATTGCTTTAATGGTGCGTATGCATGCACAGTTGGAGCAGGGTTGGAGTAAGGGACGTGCGTGGGAACCACTATCAACACAGAAGGACAAAAACATTAACATGGCACACATTAGACTCCACGCGCTCCGCGGCTCATGTATATCAAACCTTTCAGGCAATAGGTCCGAATTGCGTTGATAACATGACGACAGATACAAGCCTTACACTACGTAGATGGTGCATTGGCACGAGAACGCCTACCCCTGAAATGCGACACCTTGTTTCCTGGTCTCAGCCATACCACCACCCGCGTAGCCCGTGCCTGGGAAACTCTCTGAGAAAAAGCGGTAGCCGTAAGGGTTAAGAAGAAACCAACCTTCCCGCTTGAGCTCAAGGATATCACCCTCTGCGAGTAACTTATCGCATACGACGCATTGATTCGATGGCCGTACTAGTGTGTCGGTGCATGTTTTACACGTCACATGCGAACATCCTTTCATGACTGACAAGGCCGAGGAAGTTTAAAAGTGGTGTTTCTACTTCTATAGACCAAGGGACGTACCATATATTCGTACGCTATTTGAAAGTGCCTTCTTACACGAAGGACACAAAGCATCTCGCTCCTCGTCTTTGAGGTTCGAGGGACCATCCTCCGCTGGAGTGGTATTCGTTGACAGGGATCCCGAAGACCGGGATAGCCAAGTGAAGTTGACGGGGATAAGGTTTTTCAGTCTGAATGGAGGCATTAGATTGACTGTATAAACTCGAGTACTCCGAGCATACGCGATAGGATGTGGTGGATTTCCACCACGGCAGGTTGTTCGCACTTTGATGTCGGCGAGTGAAGACGGTGGCCCGCTTGAGGTGTACGTTGGTGTTAACGAGGGCAACCAGAAGTCTGGCAGCTTGTTGCGCAGTGCAGCAGCCTGTTCACGCTCGATCTGGCGTGACGCTGCCTCTTCGGCTTCCTGCGCGACTTTTTCGGCTGCTGTAGAGTCGAATGCAAATTTACGCTTGGTCCCGCGACCTGATAGAAGCAAGTTATAAAACGGCAGAACGCCGCAAAGAAAAAAAAAAACGTAATATGAACCCCATTACCTGCTACTTCGGCACCAGACGTCGTGACCGCAGGAACGGCAGCGAGCGCGAGCTGGCCTTTTTCGAAATCTGCTAGCACACGCTCTCTTGCGGCTTCTTTGGCTCTAGCTTTTTCTTGCTCGGCTTCCTTCTTAAGCGCCTCTAATCGCTCCTTCTGCCGCTTTATATCCTTCTTCTGTGCGACTGAACGAGTTTGACAACGTGAGGACGCTGGTTTGACAATTCCTGAGACTCACGGAGGTCTGTGTATGCACACTCCTTGCAGAACAGGTGACCCTCTTGGCAGGCTACGGGGTCGCGTGCCCGTTGTAAACACAAGGCGCAGGCATCAAATCTCCGCATGGACTCATGACCGAGTCGTTGCTGCAGAGATGGTGATTGTCGAAGCGAAAAATCAAAGTTAACTTAGTGGACGTACCCCTTTTGTCCCGTAGTCGAGTTTCTTGCGCTCTGCATACGAAAATATTGAGGATGCAGTATTATTCTTGCTGTGCTTCGTCATTACATCTGATGAGAGGCACTCGCGGCTCGACGCCCAAATAGACGGGGATCACGGCCCGGGATACGTATCAATTAACTTAACATCAACATTTTGTGATTTGTGATTGGATTGGACAGCCATCGCAAAGATGCGAATAAACCCCAAAAATTTGCAATTTGCCGCTCATTTCCGTTCATTCCATGAGACAACGCCACTCCGATGTACTTAAAATCAGGTGGGTCTTGGCTCTCACGTCCCCGTCTTTTCTGATCCTGTGCCTCTGTGCCATTTCCTGGACAGCTGGTCCCTTACTATCAGTCGCTATATCCAAGTTTAGTAAAACACTGTAAGTCTGAATATCGTGTTTAACGTTCGTTTTACTCACTACCAGTACAGTAATCCGGCCAGTCCCACTTCGCTCCCACGGTAACGATCTTCTCACACCCACCCACACCATAATGCGCACGTTATCACTCGTGTTCTTGGTTTTCCTCTTCACTACCGTCGCCAATGCGGCCGTCGTGAGAGGACACCCTCGGGCTAACGCTCAGCGTTCTAACGACATACCCGGAGATTTACCTCCTCGGGACGACGATGCAGGTCTGCATCCGAGATTTTTGTCATCTCTCCAATCTCAACGCCGCACAAGCGACGGCAGCTCCAATTCGCCTGCCCACGGCTCTCGGCGACACCACCGTCGCCGACGCGCCCATGTATAGTTATGACATCCTGGGAAAAGAGCGAAGCAAATTCTCATGTTATTATGATTTTATAAACCTTTCCTAGTTTATCCTTCTCCCTATTTATTGCATAGACATACTGTACTCTAGATGACAGGAAGGATAGTATATGTCACCTCTGTACAATCAAACAGAGCTTTGGTTCGGCTTCGGGTTTATCACGTGACCGTAAGACTCCCGTGCTGGGCCGTTTGCCAGTCATACTGTAGCCGTGTGCGTTGTCAACCAAATGCTCGTAATTTGACATCAACTCCTTCGCACGTCGGAATACTCAATATTGTGCGACCCATTTCTTATGCGTTCTGGCTGTGAACTAGATTACTACCTCAGATCCAATGGTGCACTGGGAGCGCGATGTCCGTTCGTTATTGCGGCCATCTGAGCATCTCCTACTCATACTCAAGGGCTCCTTCCTGCGACATGGCTTGAAAAGCGACTCGGAGGAAACCCCTCCAACTTCCGCTGATGACACAAGTCTGGGATCCTCCTCCGAAGAAGCGCGCGTCATTCTCGCCATTGTCGTGCATGTAGATCATGCTACAGGGGAGTCTGGAAGGTTGATAATTAATGCATTTGCTCCACCTTCCTGCGCTAAACACCTTCCGAAGTGTGTTCCTCTACACAGAGGCCGACTCAGCATCGGCGGCCTCCCATGGTTACCCTCTCGTTCTCCAACATACATTTGCAATTCACGGGGAATTCTCGCTTGATATATCTCAACACGCTAGCCCGCCTCCCGCGCATGCACTAGATGGTTCCTCAGAAACCATGCCTCCACCTTCGCCTTCCGGTCGGTGACTCTTGACGCAGGCAGTATTAACAGTCAAAAATTTATGGCATATCCAGATACCAGGTTTTGTGTACAACTTTCGGAAGGCAAAACCATCTATACGATGGTCACACATCACTTGGAACACCTATCCTCGGTTGCATCAGCATGCCGGAGGTTGCGTGACTTAGCATGTATGAGGACAAACTTCATCATGTTTCCCTTTTCTCAGCTTCCTTATTGAACAGTGAAGAATTCAAACGATGTAGAATTTCACCGATGGCTAAAGCCATACGCACTGCATCCATCTTCGTGGCTATCGGGTAAGTTGCGTTTGCCATGAGTTGGGAACTTGAACTAACGAAATTGACCGTGTCGTTTCTCAGTGAAACCGCCTCTCGATTTACGGCGAGCGGTGCCAACCTATGCATTCTGGTCTTTCTTTGGGTTATGCGGGCCACACCGTAAACGACACTTCAGATTACTTTGTAATACGTGATGACTGGCTGTGGTCCCGAAGCCTATCACTTGCAACAGTCCAGAACGTCTCAGAGAAAGAACAACTTAGGTATGTCAGTGAACCTCATTGAAAAAAATACGCGGGAGAGACTGATGGGGTAACACAGGGTTCGCGTGGGCACATTCAATGTGGATGGAAATCGCCTACTCAAGACCTATCGACGTGGCTGGGAAATGAGCCTCCGTCCTCGCGCGTAAGCAATAATGAACAGTCACAGAAGTCACCACTCTCACCAAGCGAGAAGGAGACAGGTGAAGCGAGTCCTTTGCGTGGATATTACGCTGTGACCCACACCTCTGTCATTGTAGGAACGGAAGTAGAAGAAGACAGGCTTCGGCTCCAGAAGCAGACATCCTCATTCTGGGATTCCAGGAGATAGACCACTCAACTGAAGCGTTTTTCAATCTTTCTGGAAACGCAAGGGAAGAAGCTTGGACGGTGGCAATCTTAGCTGCATTGGGAGATAAGGCCGAACGATACGAGAAGGTGAACTTTCTAATGGTCACAGTTGGAACTTGTAGCTGACTCCGGCCGACCCAGCTTGTCTCTAAGCAACTCGTAGGAATTCTCTTGATCATTTTCGTGAAAAAGGATCTGCGTAGTTGTTTCACTGGGATCATGGAGAGTTCCGTTGCAGAAGGCTTTATGGTAAGCATGACACCTTTCCGACAACATTTACCCTAAACATAGTCCTAGGGGCTTATGGTGAGCCGCGAAGCACAAAGTAATCCTGGTATTGCCAAGGATTCATCTCGTTTTTCATTAGGGAAACAAAGGAGCTGTGGCTGTTCGAATAAATTACCAACCAAACCCAACCTCCTTCTCGCAGTCTCCGCTACCAATTACATTCACCTTCGTCAATTCCCACTTGGCTGCCTTCGATGACCACGTAGAGCACAGGAACGCGGATTTTCACGACATCTCACGGCGCCTTGAATTTGGGCCCTGCAATGAATACATGTGGGCTCCACGCACGCGACACGAAGAAGCAGAGCCACAAGCAGTAAACATTTTTGCCTCCAATGTATTGATTTGGTTGGTAAGTCATCTCAATAATCAAGGCTATCACCACGTTCCTTACTGTATGTCTATATGACAGGGAGGTATGTTACGGGTGGAATGTCTCCCGGGCATTTTGTGCTAACTGTTGCCCGTGGAAGATCTAAATTACAGACTTAAGTTACCTGACGAAGATGTCCGGCGCATCTACTGTGTTCCATCCCCACCCCCAAGAAATTCACGCTTTACTCCAATTTGATGAGGTGCGATTGTTCAACAACAGCGATAGATGTCCTTTTTCAAATTACTCTTCCGCTGCAGCTGAAGAGTTGTATTCGTCGCTCTGGAGCATTCACGGGATTCGACGAACATCCCATATCTTTCCTTCCGTTGGGCGCACTTGTTTGAGCGTGATGGCTCCTACTGACTCGTTTAACAGGACGTATCGATTCGCAACAAATATGCCAACCGACGCCGCGGGCTATGACATCAAGTACCTCCCCTCCCCCTGTCTGATAGTTTCCATGATATATTTACTGCATACGCCAGACGCAAACCAGCCTGGACGGATCGTATACTTCACAAATTTTCCCCTTTTGTCCCAGTCAGCCAGAGGTCTTACGATGCGCATACATGGATCACCATGAGTGATCATAGGCCGGTCTCAGCTGAATTCTTGGTGGACGTGAGTTACTACAGGCAAGCTTCCTCTCTTTAAACTCTATTCACGTCTTTCGTAGATTCCATGCGTGGACTCCAAGGCTCTGGACCTCGCCGCAAACGGATTATACGAGTCTATTGGGACTCTTGATCTGGACAATCCGTCGGATATTATGCTTTTGAAACTAGACAAGTCGGTTCTGAACTTTGGGAAAGTGTCGTACGTATGATAACTTGGAGGAAGTCTGTAGAGGCTTTATCTTATGGAAAAGGTACTCGACCCCGGTCTCGCAGAGCCTAACAATACAGAACGCGGGAAAGGTATCATGATGTCGTCGCCAATTTTATTTCCGGACCTGACAAAAGTCTAGGTCTCTGCCGCATTCCGTTTCTTCCCTCGAAATCTCAGCTCTCCAATCCGTATGTCAACTTTTAACACGTCTGAAGGAATGCCTGAATAACAGCGCCAACATAGATCCCCGTTGGCTCAAGATTGAACCCATGGCTGTGAGTTTAGCACATTTTACGTCACTGCGTCATCTCACTTTACGAGCTTGCAGGGGTTTCTTCTTCCCGGGGAAGAAAAGACGCTTCAGCTCACCATCTTGGTCTCCCACACTATCGCAGCTCCCCTGAACTTGGGGATAGAGAAACTGTTTACATTACTCATCGTACACACGTTATTTGGCCAAGACCTTTTCCTATCCCTCGAGGGAGAATATGGTACAGCTCACCTCATTCCTCTTTCGGGTGGACCATAAATCGTAACGGATAATCCTCAGAACCCACATGCTTCGGAACTCCCTGTCAGACCTGGCTCGTCTCCCGGGTCCTATACGTGAGCTAGGAGGAGCAGAGAACCTCCTTCCAGAAACTCAACCGGGCAATGGATCATCTCGAGAATTCATGAAGTTGATGGCCTGGTTGACGGCCCACGATGTGGAGGCTATCGTAAGTCCCTTCTGCCCCTTTGCAGCGCATGATCCGCCATTCAATACAAACACGATGCCCTTTTCAGCACGATCTATTTATCGCACCAGGAAACGAAGATCTAGCCGTACAAATACACGAGGTCAGTAGCCGTGGCCACCACACCCACACGTACTACTTGGAAAGGAAAGGAAGGAGATTCTGATTCCCTCACCAGAGCTTAGACACAGGTGCAGAGCTTCCTCCATACCCAGCGCCTATGGCATCCGAGTCATCACAATCACAAACGGTCGACTCGGACGCGGCAAACTACGCACGCACCATCGCGGCAGTCCTCCTCGCGTTCCTCCGATCACTGCCAGAATCCGTCGTGCCATTATCACTACATCAGCGCTGTGCCGAATGCGCCAGCAGGGACGAAGCCCTAGAGGTACGACACAACCAAGTCGCTTCTATGACGCACATGACACCTAATAAAACATCGCGCCATTTTTTCCCCTGCATCATTCTAGATGTTGTCCGCGTTCCCTCCTGCATCTGTCAACGTGGGTCTGGCCCCTTATCTTGGCGAGGTTCCAGAGCACACTGATGCCACCCTCCCTTGATTTTACAGGTCTGGATCCCTTTGACGGCATTCTTACACCTTCTAGTGTTGAGGGATCGCCGCCAGGCCGAGGCTCTAAGTGAACCCCACACGGCATCCGAAGACGGCCAACCTTCCAGACCTTCTCGCGCTGAGGTTCTCGGTGCGTGTATCATTTCAAGGACGAGAGGCACTGTGTCTGATAATACAACAGCATCCATTTTCGCGCCGGTATTGCTTCGAGACGATATCGACGCTGCTTCGCCTGTGTCCCTACTGGGGAAGAGGCGATTCCTATTATTCTTCATAGGGGAATCGTGACGTAGCCAAGACTACCTCCTGACCTGTTTTATATCCCATAGACAATCCATTGACAGTTGAAATAGTAAAATTATATGCCTGTTCCGCGCCAAAAGAACTATGTCCAATCCCGTCACGTCACGGTCCTGTGTAGTCCTGCCAACTGAACTCTTCTATGCAAACAATTTCTTGTAGACTGCCTTTTCCTTATCCCGCTGTGCCTTTTTACGCTGTCGGATTCTCTCAAGCTCGGCGGCGATAGCCTTGTCATCCTTCGCCAGTGAGAGTGCCTCAAGGATCACCTTCTCAGCTTCTTCATCCTCCTTGAGCACGACTTGGGCAAGACCCTGACGATACAGTGCCTTCGCTGCAGGTGGGGACACACACCACAGTCATGATAAGTGTCCCCCTACGCGCACAATTTGTCACCAATACATACCGCGGTCTGCATCGCTGAGCTTCGGTAATTCTAGTGCGGAATTTGTTGCGTTGATCGTGATCTGTGCGCCCTCTGGGCCACCAGGTGCCTTAAATGCTGCAAGAGCCGAATTAAGCAGCAATGGCGTGCGGAGAGCGATGAACTCGTCTGCGAGACCCTCTGGCGCGTCGTGGTGCACATCGAGGTAACGCAGCGCCTTTTGCCACTTTGCGAGTGCATCGGCAGCCGCACTCTCCTTCCAACGCGCGTTTCCGAGCGTGCGGAGAATGCTCGCGGCCTCGAACGCAACCTTTGGGTCTTGTGTGTCACGTAAGTCGTCTTCGGGGTAATCTTCGTACGGGTCTCCGTCGGATGCGACGACAGGTTCTGTGATGGACGGGTCGTCGGGCGAGAGCTCGCCCGCGTCCGCGATTACGATGGGATCGACGGGTACATCGCCGTCGGATGTCGTGTAATTCTCGATTCTGCGGACTGTGATAAAGAAAGGGGGCAGGCAGGGGGGTGAATTAGGTGTGAAAAAAGGGAGAGGCGATGGTGACATACCGATGGATTTTCCGCGAAGGACTTCGCCAAATATGACGTGCTTATCGTCGAGATGAGGCGTGGGAGTGCAAGTGATGAAGAATTGAGAGCCGTTAGTATTCTGACCTGCGTTCGCCTGCGCGTTATCCGGTGAGGCTAGAGAGCGACGATATGGGCTGCGGGGCTGCGGCGCACCATGGAGAGAAGGAAGGGTCGCGTATGTTTCATAGGGAAGGCTTCGTCTTCGAACTTCTCACCATAGATGGATTCGCCGCCAGTTCCTACAACAGAAACGCATCGGAGATCAAGGTGGGCATCTACACCCCATAATCAAAAGGCAAACAAAACTGACCATTTCCAGCAGTGAAATCGCCACCCTGGATCATGAACCTGCGGATACAGGCACGGAAGGCACGCTGCGGTCAACTTTACAAAGTCATTATTCATATGGCATAGCTGCGCGCACTTCTTGATGATACGATGGAAACCACTGTCTTTGTACCATAGGGGCTTTCCAGACTTTCCAATGCCTTTTTCGCCAGTGCAGAGTGCACCTGTCAGGATGGGATAAGGATAAGATAAGTGAGCATGTACGGGTAGATAGAATCGTAGATGAAAGGGAAAGAAACGGACGGAAATTCTCGGCCGTTTTTGGGACAAGGTCGTTGTATAGCTGAAAGATGACCCTTCCTGCTGGGACACCTGCGATAGAGACATCAAAGAAGGTGATCTTTCGCTCAGTTGTCGTTTCGCTCATTTGCACGCTACTGACTCGCTACAGCCGTTTGCATTGAAATCTGAACACGCGGATTTTCGCCACTATTTGTTCATGTTTGATATTCCCGAATATGGAATACAAGTTAGTGCCTCGTCGCGTCACGTCGTGTCGGTGCGTGACATTAGTCTGCGCGTCGCATTCTTGCATAAGCCATTGAAACACAAATGACGACAAGCGGGATTTGAACCCAGGTCCCCCCACCGCCCCAAAATATATGCCAGGTGCTCTAACCATTGAGCTACCCAGCCTTGGGTCCGACTGAATTTAAGCGCACTTATATTCTGATGCAACGATCTGGGCTATCCTGACACCGCTCTCGAAGCTCTGTGGAGGTTGTTGCACGCATTATCGATATGCAAGAATGCGACACGCAGGTCAGCGTGACAGAGTATCACTGTTTACAAGCACACTGGCGCGAAACTACTTTTTCCAGATCAATATGCAAATCGCAGAGGCGCTCGCCGGTCAAATTGCTCAGGGCCGGGTGTCATCGAGTCCATCTAGGCACTCAAGTCACAGCACTGTCACCGAGAGTCACGGCACTGTCACACTACTTTTGATCAGCCACTCGATCCAT